>APFE030949775.1:45119-97503 GCA_000404065.3 Pinus taeda | reverse complement strand
TCTTACTCATCCCTGGTCGAAAACAGAGAGGCAAGTGTCAGAGGGGAAGCTTCTGGAAGATTCCATGATCTTCCACCTCGCATTTTTTCCCTGCCATTTTTCCATTCCTGACCATCGCACCCTACAGAGGAGCAAATCAGTATGCATCGCACCTTGTACACTGGGAAGGTGATATGCATCGCACCCTTTGCATTGAACTTTCAGTATGGTCCAGTTTCAAACATTTATGAGGAGTTTTCAGTGGAGAACTTCTGGGAGATGATGTAATCAGCTGACCTTGTTCCAGACTTAGGAGCCCTCAGTTTATGGACATTTATGATTGGGATTGAAGTGCCCAAAAATGTCTATAACACTCTGTACATTTTGAACTCTTGAAATTCTGCTGGAGGGAATCACATCTTGGCCGAATGCAGAACTTCTTTAACTGTACTTTTCTGTTGAAACATATCATCAAAAGGATCATCTTCTTTAGAAAACACTTTTATTTTGATTGCAGTATTGAAATTATTATTGATATCAGAAGGGTCGAATGGTCTTCTTGGAAATTTGAACAATCGTAGACATAACATGTTGTTTACTTCTTTGAATGCATGGCCTACATCAAATAGTGAAAAGGCCCCATAGGCCACAGGAAATTGTGGCCAAATGGCCTTCTTCTTCTCCTTCAAATCTTTACTCATACCTCCTTCTCCGCAGGTCTGATAAGCAATCTCTTGCACCAGTAGTTTATCAGGAACATATAAAGGTAAGACATGAGGCGAAGCGAGACTTCCGAATACCCTGACATATGTGAAAAGTTGTTCTCCAAACCATCTCGTGACTGGGAGCATATCGACCTCTGCTTCGAGAGAAAATCTTGGAGCATCTTTATCATACAACATTTTGTTCAGAGATAACATAATTCCATGACAAATCCTGTAGAAATACGGGATGAACTTGGAATCCCATAATTCCTTGTGATAAATATGAATGGGTAAGGGGTCCTGAGCAGTCCATTTCCAGCCCATTAGAGAAAACTTGGAAACATAACAGATTGCATCCATCACATAAGCAAATAAGTAGAAAGGGGGATAAATCCTTTGAGAAGTCGTTATTTTGGACCGGTAGTTCAAAATGGCTGTGGCTAAATTGTCAGACAATATCTTAGCCCAATCCACAATAGTAGCATTAGTGGTGGCATCCACTAATGGTAGCCATTCAAATGAAAATTTGTTAACATCTGGCTTTCCAAAAAGTCTACAAAGTATAGCAGCAGCAAAGCAATACAGGGAGGTGAGAGAACTAGTACTATACATACCCTGCTTATCCTTTTTTAGTGGTTCATCCCTTCTTGACCAGTCCTTGGTGCATTCTTCCAAATCTTCATTTTCTTTAGTGAACTTCTCCATGAACTATTTATTATAAGTTGCCTGTGGATCTGATAGATGATACATGAGTCTCAAATCTTGTGGAGTAAACGAGCCAATGAGTCCTAGACCGTAAGTCTTAAATTATCTGTTTGTGATATCAACACTATCCAGTACCCATTTGACCATGTCTGTGTATGGAGGAATTTTGGGCCTTGTTACTATCCGGTGCAAGAACGAACATGATAGTTCTATAATTGATACTTCAAAGGACCCGTGTGAGCCTGCAATAGTTTTAACCTCCATTACCCTGGGATTTTCAACCTTGAGTAGACTGTACATGCCTTCCCAAGTAGTAATACCGACATCTTTGTTACAGGTGGTGTTTGTGTATAAGGGCATCATTTATTTATCTTCAGAACTTAGAGCTTTAGCCTTCTTTCCCATATTATCCTAAACACTACTATGTATACTTCTCTGCTCTTCGCTCCTGCAGTTTACAAATGAGGCAAGAGTAATGATAAGGAAAAGGTGATGGGAAAGATTTAAATGCAGAAAACATATAAAATATATCGCCTTACATGAAATGGCTCTTTGATCAGATCAAAACCATAATTAATTAATGATTTCCAACTAAATCATTAATTAACCTTAACATGCATAACTGGGCATCGGTTTATGGAAACAGCTTTTTCGAACAACGAGCCCTATAGGTCTGCGATAAGGCAATTTTGCGATTTGCTTCGCAATATCACATAATTGCAATATCGCTACTCTGTTGTGTGTGGAAATCATCTGTTATAATGCATTTTATGTGAAATGTGATTTGCGAGATGCGCCATCGCATATCGGCGGTTTGAGGCATTTCATCTTTATGTGATATTTGAGGCATGCAATGCGATGAGTATATTTTAGTGCGTGATTTCGCAGTCTTAGGATTCCGCTTATAGGAAGGCATCCATTACCTTTTTTATGATGTGACATTCTTTATTGAAGGTGTATTTATTCAAACTTATCATAAAACTCAAGTCTTTTTAGATTTTTAGGGTATTCTCCTAAGTTTATGATAGTAAATTTTATTGAAAAAGGAAATACAAGCAGTAATTAATTTTTATTTTTATTTTTTGAATAAGGGTCCCCACTTATTTAGTATTAGTGATAAAACTAAATAAGAAGGGGGGTTGTTGTTGGTCACACCACCTACAAAAACTGAGTAATCCTTGAAGGTAGTCAACTTTGATAATTGGAATTGTGCAGTTCAGATTGACACTCACCCTTGAGCTCAGAAACTGTGCAATCATGGAAGGCAGTGAGCATTGATGATTGTAATTGCGCAGATCAAACTGGAAGTTAGCCTTGAGCTCAAAAATTCTGTAGGCATGGAAATAAGCCCGAAAAATGAGCCCAAAAATTGCATAGCCCTCACTTGTAGGTTTTAATCCCATACAGAAATTACCTGCATACAAATTCTTAGAATAGAAAATAAACAATGGCGAGATCATAAAACATAAAAAAGATATAGAAAGATATTTTCCTCTGGATCCCAAAACCAGGACTACCAGATTGATTTTTCATTATATTTCTTTCAATGTTACAATACATTTATATACATTTTGAATCATCCATAGACCCCAATTCATTAACCATGGATTAGAATATAATTGTAGTTCCCTTGACTAAATCTACAAAAATACCATGGATAGAAAACCATCATGCCCAAAACCATATACGAAAACCATGCATAAAACCATAGGTAGGTTTGCCCACCTACTATAGGGTCAAAAAAAAAAAGATTCCCTCAGGCGCTTCCCCGAACCCTGCAGAGAGAGGCTACCGCCCCCTTTAAAGCCCCCGATAGGGGGGGCTGCCATCACCCTTGTGACCCCCATGTTGCACCCGACACAATGAATAGGGGAGACTATCACCCCCCGCACGTTCGGCTAGTCATGGAAAGAATATAATGCACACCCAACATTCTCCCATGTTTTGTTCTTTCCACAGGGAGCCATAGGAGAGCTTAGTGATTGGTCTAGCCCTGCAATGGCCATTGTTTCTCTACACCAAGAGAACTACTGAGTGCTCATAGACTTTTTCAATGCATTTGCAGTATTCTTTAAATTGTCCACCTTTACCAGCAACAACTTTTTGTCCTCAACCATATCCCTTACAAAGTTATACTATACATCATTTTTCTTTGTCTTTCAATGATAAGAAGGGTTCTTTTCCAAGAAAATTGCACTCTGGCTAGTAAAATATATCCTTATAGCTCGTTGTACTAACCCCATACTTGAACAAAATATTTGCAACCAAACTGCTTCCTTGCTTGCATGAGTGTCTACCATGTATTCTGTCTCTGTAGTTGAAACTGCCACCACAGACTGTCTCTTACTCATCCAACTGATTGTACCTCCAAATAGGTTAAACACATACCCACTTGCAGATATTATCTAATCCAAATCTCCAACCCAGTATGCATCAACAAAGCCACAGATGTTCGAAACTCTGTCCAATCTTGATCTTCCTTGGTAGCAAAGACCATAATCAGTAGTGTCATGCGAATACCTGAAAACCCACTTCACTGCTATCCAATGCTCCTTCTCTGGTTTTGACATAAACCTACTCAATACTCCCACTGCATGTGAAATGTCTAGTCTAGTACAAACCATTGCATACATGAGGCTACCAATGGCACTTGTGTATGGAACACAAGACATGTCCTCTTCCTCTTCTTGTGTCTTGGGACACTGTTCAACAAATAACTTTACACCGACAGGAATAGAAACCTTCACTGGTTTACTATCCTGTATATTAAACCTCTGCAATATTGTCTCAACATACTTCCTCTGGTTTAACCAGAGATTCCTTTTTTCTCAGTCTCATTTAATTTCCATGCCCAAAATATAGTTTGCAGCACCAAGATCTTTCATGTCAAATTTGGAGGACAATTGGGTCTTCAATTCTTGGATAATTTATTTGTTATTTCCAATCAAAAACATATCATCCACAGACAAGACCAAAAAAGTAACATGATCACCATTTAATTTAAAATACACACAGTGATCTTCGTTGCTTCTGTTGAAGCCAAGTCCCCATATATATGTATAAAAAAATGTATACCACATCCTTGGTGACTGTTTTAACCCATACAAAGAATTTTTTAACCTACGTACCAGTTATTTCTTACCCTTCACCACAAAGCCTTCAGGCCATTTCATGTAGATCTGTTCTTCCATATCCCCTTGAAGAAATGTTTTCTTCACATCCATCTGTTCTACCTCAAAATAAAAAATAGTAGCAACAGATAAAAGTAATCTAATAGAAGCTACCTTGGCAATAGGAGAAAAAATATCACCAAATCAACTCCCGACACATGGGAATAACATTTTTCTACCAACCGATCTTTGTATTTCTCCACCTTGCCTTCTACATTCATCTTCTTCTTAAACACCCAATTGCTTCCAATGGGTTTCCTTCCAATCGGCAACTCCACAAAATCCCAAGCCTTATTTTTGTGCAAATATGTAATTTCATCAACCATGCCTCTTTCCAGAGTTTTCCATCCTCTAAATCTACTACTTCCCTGACAGTTCTCGGATCATCATGAGTAACTGATAAAGCAAAATTTGAATATAAAGTAGCTAGACTATACCATTCTAGCTGCCTTCTTTCACGAACTGATCTTCTCACAATTGGAGTTTGTGGCTCTTTATCTTCTAATTCCTCTTCTGTTGTAGAGTTTGATTCCTCCTCCTTTAGCTCAAACTTTTATCTTCTTAGGTTCCTTTGCTAGGAATTCATGTTTATTAACATATTTCACCTCTCTAAACACCACATCGCAGTTGTACACAACCTTCCTTGTTTCTGGGTTCCAAATCTTATAACTTTTTAAACCATCCTTATACCCAATAAAGATACACCTTTCAGATTTACTATCTAACTTGGTTATTTTCTCCTATGGAACATGTACATATGCTTCACATCCAAATACCCTTAGATGTGAAAGACAAGGTTTATTACCAGTCCATGTCTCTTGTGGAGTCTTATCCTCCAATGCTAATGAAGGTGATCTATTGACTAGGTAACATGTAGTCTCCACCACCTCTCCCAAGAATTCGTGTCCTAACGTGACACCATTGAGAATGTTTCTTTCCTTCTCCATCAACCTCCTATTCATTCTTTCTACAACTCCATTTTGCTGAGGTGTGTATGGAGTAGTGTTATGCCATTCTATACCACACTTCTTACAATAATCTTCAAATTCCTTCTTGCAAAACTCTCCACCATTATCTGTCCTCAACACCTTTATCTTCTTCTCTGCCTGGTTTTCCACTAGAGCCTTAAATTCTTTAAACCTATCAAAGACTCATATTTCTTCCTGAGGAAATATATCCATGTATGCCTTAAGAATTCGTCCATAAAGGATACATAGTATGAAGACTTACCTAGTGATGGAACCTACACAAGTCCAAACACATCACTGTGCACAAGATCTAACATCTATTTTACCCTCTTAATACCATAGGGAAAACTCACTCGATTCTACTTCCCATATACACAAATTTTATTGAAATCAATAACCAGAGAGAAACTATACATACTTCTACCGTACCATTACCATGAAGCATTCGAAGGCCCTTCTCTCCAATATGTCCAAGCCATTGATGCCATAGCATGGTCTTTTCTCTAGAGACCACTAGATTTTCTGCTCCACTTTCAGGAAACATAGAACTTTTGCACCTATCAATAATAGTGCTACCTTGAAGCTTATACAGAGTTCCAATCCGAAATCCCCACATCAATACAAGTGCTCCTTGAACCATCTTGCAAAAATCTTTCTCGAACATTATTTTTACACCTGCATCATCCAGTTTTCTTATAGAAATTAGATTTCTCTACAATGCAGGAATATGCTGAACACCCAGAAGTGTTCTAATGCTCCCACCTTGCAGCTTCAACTTGACTTCTCCGCGATCGACAATTCTAGCCCTCCTATCATCCCCTAAGAAGACATCACCACCATCATATTTATCATACTCGCAAAACCACTCCTTGTGGGGAGTGAACTAAAAAGATGCACTTGAGTAAATCAACCATGCTTCATGATCTACATGTGTACTTGAAGAAAAATCTAGGTACACATCCCCACCTTCATCTGAGGTGGTTTTCACCTCTGCAAAAGGAGCATCATCAGATCCCTTTCCTTTCTGAGGAGCTTTATATCTACAGTCCTTTTTGAACTACCCTTCCTTTCCACATTTCGAGCACACCATTATAGGTTTTCCTAAAGATGTAGATCTCCCTATATATTTAGATCTCCCACTCGAGGATTTTTTATTTTTTATTTTTTTTGCAACCTTCTTCATAAAGACAAGGCATCACCATTCTATCCCTCCATATTTTTCCATCTCATCTCCTCTGATATGAAGGATGAAACTATTTCATCAAATTGCAAGGTAGTCACATTGATACCTATTGCAACAACCAGACTATCCGATGAATCTGGTAGAGAACACAAAAAATTGATGCACTTATCTTCATCTGAAATTTTTATATAAATAGATAACAACTGGCTTACCATAGTATTAAACGCGTTCAGATGCTTTGTCACTGAGTCTCCATCCTTCATCCTCAAGCTATACAACTTTTTCCATAGGAATAATTTATTCACCAGAGACTTAGATTGGTAAAAAGTCCCTAACTTGTCCCATAAAGCCTTCACTGAAGCTTCCCTTGATACATTCAACAATACTTAATCTAAGATACACAACCATATTGTGCTCTTTTCATTCCAATCCAAATTCTTGCAGTCTTCATCAGACATTGTCATTGGTTTAATACTTGGATCTACCACGATCCACTGATATTTATCCACGGGAAGATCCTCCATCTTGAGTTTCCATAACTCAAAACTCTGACCATTAAATTTGTTGAGCTTTATCTTTCTATTTCTCACCATATTCTTTCACCACAAGAATCGATCCCACAAATCTCCCATTGAACAGGGTCTACCACAGGCCCAAGAAAAACCCCTTAGTAGCAAAGGCATCCCCTTGAAGCCAAAACATCTCGAATACCAAATGTAGGTTTTAACTCTGTACAAAAATTACTTGCATATGAATTCTTAAACGAGAAAATAAACAATGGCGAGAGCATAAAACATAAAACAGATATATGCAAAGATTTACCCCTGGATCCCAAAATCGAGACTATCAAATTGATTTTTTGTTATATTCTTTTTAATGTTACAATACATATATACATGCCGAAGTATCCATAAACCCCAATCCATTAACCCTGGATTAAAACATAACCGCAGTTTCCTTGACCAGATCTACAAAATACCATGGACAGAAAACCATCATTTCTTGGAAAGAATATAACACACACCCAACATCACTAAGCTCAGAAACTGAGCATTGCACACTAAGATATAATGTTTCATAGTTCCCCAGAACTACACAGTCTTTCCCAATAATATGCATGGCAAGTTTCCCCTTGGAAAAGAAAGAAAACTAAAGGGGAAAAAAATCCCTAGGAAATAGGGATGTATTTTTAGTATCCCGAAGGAGGCACTTTTTCTATTTTTAGAAACTTCTACCAAGTGTCACCTTTTCCTTGACTTTACGCATGCACATCATAAATTCCAATTTACTCAATTCTATGTAATGGACTCCTCTAGAGCTCATTTGTACATTCAATCATCAAGCTCTAACAATCTCGAGGAGATCAAGGAACCTTCGGAGCATTGTCTTCGTTTTTCCAGGTGAGTTTTTCCTTTATCATTTTTTTTCACTTTTCAATCGCTTTTTGTCATTTTTCTTGTGCAATTTTTGGTTCATTTGTTTCTCTTCTTGGTTATTGGAGTTTAATTTTCTTTAGCTTATATAAGTATTATTGTAGTATGTCATTTTCATTTCATAAGTGTCACATTGATTTTCTTGTTTTTGCACCAACGGTCATCATCTTGGAGACTCTACTCACATACTTTACTTTCTTTTAGTTTTTTAAGTTTCTACACTTATTTCTCATCAATTTATCCTCACTTAGATAGATCTTCACTCAAGATTACATTATCACTAAGCTCTTCTCATTTTTCACCCCTCGATTAGGCATATTTGCACTTTCCTTGGATAGATTTTTCATTTCCTAGTTGGGCACTGTGCAATATTAAGGCTCAAGCTCCAAGCTTGGCCTTTGGAACTACATAGTGTGCAGTATAGGTTGGCCCCAACTACGCATTGTGCAGTTCGAAGGCTCAAACTGTCAACCTTGGCCATTGATGTTGTGCAATGTGCAGTCTCTCCTAAGCTCTGCCCAGGGTAAACTACGTTTTGCACAATCTCAAGCATTAGGTTGCACCCTTGGCTGATGAGACTACACAATGCATAGTTCCCACAACCTATGAGTCCATTTTGTAAGTGAAAATTGCACAATCCCTCTCATTATATTCCCATATTTCTCTGTGATCATGTGAAGTTAGATTTGTAAGAGCTAATGCTTGCTTGCCATGAGTGTCATTTCTATCCCAAAGGTACTACACTTGTGAAGCACTTCTCTCTAGTAGCCATTGCTACCATGGCACCAAAGAGAGATCATTGAAAAGAGACCACTAAAAGTAGTACTTGGGAAGTATTTGAGAAAACGCTAGTTAGCTTTCCAATATATGTCGACACTCCATCATTCAAAGAAAATGAGTCAACACTAACATGGAAGCAAGTCCAGCAGGAGTAGCATAAGGAAGAAATCAAGTACAAGATCAAGGAAAGAGAAAGTTGCTGAAAGAATAGAGGGAGAACAAATTTTTAGAGTGAAAGAAAATTCACTCTTCATGTAGGAAAATCTGGTAGCAAAAGCAAAAGGAAGTAGAGGATAAATAGAGAAAAGCAGAGGAAGAGAGAAAAGCAAAGCTTGCAGGTAGTAGAACTGAGATCGAAGCAAGCAGAACAAGAACCAAAGGAAGAACGGGAGCTGAGGAGGAAATAACAAGAAGAGGATTAGAAGCAAGAAGAAGAAGAAAGGAAAGGTGCAATGAAAGAAGAAATAAAGCTAAATCAAGAACAAAATCGGCTGACAGAAGAAGGAAAGAGTGAATAGATGCAAGATCAGGATCTTGCTCAGCATATTGAAGATTTGATTGAAATTGCGGACATGGAGTTGGGATATGGACCACATGGTGAAGATATTAATCTAATGTTGAATACCCCATACGTCATCCTTCAACCTCTACCATCTACAACCATAGAGTTAGCCCTAAACAATGATCCTACATCACTTGCTTTCATTAGAGAAAGGGTGATAGTGGTGGACACCAGTAGTAATCCAAATGCCATTGTTGAAGCCAACTTGGTTTTCAAAGGTAAACAAAGATTAAACACTTAGTATTTGACACCCGAGAATAAGTAATTAATAAAGAATCTATAGGTTGCCTGTCAAGGGATAGAACAACTCCATGGAGAAATGAAAAATGTAGCTCCCACAGAGGTCTTCTTGGGGGAAATGAGTAGCGATACTTGGTGAGGTATCAAAACTTAAAGAGACCATGCGGGACCTATATGAGGATCTCATACCATACATAGGGAATTTGTCCACTTGCATATCTTATAGCAGTAGAGAAAGGAATTTGTCAAGACTCTTAGGAATGTGCAAACTCCCATCACTACCATGCAAGAATAGACAACGAGATACAGAGGGGAACCACTTGCTTTGGTAAAGAAGATGAAGCCATAGGCAAAGTTGGAGAAAGAAAGAGTTTGAATGTTCATAAAAGTAAGTAGCTCACCTCATTCATTGGAAACATTCAGACCCCATATTTATGGTTGTACAAAAGTATTGGACTTCATAGTGAGAACCCAAAAGATCCCATCAATCAGCTTGGTCACCGAAGCTAATTAAACACCAAGTCATGCGGGAGATTGAAGAGTACTTGGAGTAGGTTAGACAGGTTTCCAAGGAGGACTTAGAGTCAAACAGACAAAACATGCAGAACTACATTGGTGGTATTGTCTAGATCAAAACCATGTTTCTCGAGAGAGAAGTTAAGACTAGTTCCAAATAATTGTGCCCTGATGCTATGAAGGCTGGAGTCTGCTTCCAACTTGACATCATCATGCAGTTTGGGGATGTCATTCCACAGTACCAAGCTTGGCATCGATACGTGACCGAGAAGCATCAAGTGGAGGTTGCCAATGTAGAGTGCTCGTAAACTCAAACATCAGTGTCTTGCCTTGTTAAGCTGCCAAATTGTCTCTACCCCATTTTGTCTTATATGGGTATGAGTGTAACATGCAATATTATTTGTAATTATGTTGTAAGTGAAATTCCAAGTTTCAATATTGGAATATGAAAAGTCATCATGTAATGTAATGTGTTATTTTGTGAAGAAATTGAAGAGTCATGAGGGTAGTCCAAAGGTCACAAAGTGGAGTTGAAGAGTCACCCCCCTCTTGTTATAATAAAACATCATAACTCATGTAACATGCTTTTGGGATCCAAGGTTTTGGCTAGACTTAGGCTTAGTAAGAGCTTGGGAGTATTGTGAAGAGCCTTGGCTTCTCCATAGTGTAGAGCGAGTATACTTCTTTGGAGGAGCAGGTGTTCTTTACTGTAATATTCCATTATTGGGGCTAGTGGTCATCAATGGTGTACGTATTGATGGAACTTTCACTTATAATAATAAAATCATAGCCAAAATTATTTCATGCATATGTTGTTAATATATTAGGATTATTCTTGTTGCATGGATACAATGTATCCTCAAGTAGAATGTTGGTGTAGAGAGCTATTATATTTTGCTGGCCTTGTTTTTTAATTCACTCTAGTTGTTGAACTCTGCAAATAACTTTTTGGTAGATGTTCTAAAAATTTTTAGGGATGAGAATGAAGATTTATTTTGCTTCTTGGGTCAATCACAGAGAGGAGTTACAGACATGTTAAATGTCAATCGTTGTTCACATGTTGCATTTCCGGTAGAAACGATCATGAAGGAAGAAAAAATCTGTACGGAAAGGTATCTAAAGCATGCTTTGGAGGATGTGGATGCTTTTGACAAATGGGCCATTAAAAAAAATCTTCGGGGAGAGGTAGGTACATAATATTGTTGGGTATTTTAATCATTCTAGATTTTGGAAATATTTCAAGGATTTGGTCAGTAGGTGCAAGTTCAAACAATTGAATTCTCTTTTTGTTGATTAAATTAGGTTTAAAAAACCATTATTTCAATATTGAATATTGTTAGCTATTCTAATCATTCCTGTTTTTGGAAATATTTCAAGCATTTGGTCAGTAGGTGCAAGTTCGAATTCTTTTTTTGGTTAAATTAGATTAAAAAAACCATTACTTCAATTTAGAATTTAATATATTCGATCCATCTTTCATAATTTTTTCTCCAGGTGGAGTATTCACTCAAATATCCCAGGCATAGAAGTATGCCAAGGCTGGAGGCTAGAAGAAAATTATGGACCAAAGGATATCTGGGTCAGGAAAATTTTGTATATATAAGATTCATAAAACCACTCCGTAAATTTAACTTTCAAGATCGTATGATTGAGTTTTTCCGTTTCTCCAATTGGTATTATGGAAAATAATAAAGATGCTGTGTCAACTCCTTTATGTAACCGAATAAAAAAGGTAAGAAATAAATTATTAAACAACAGCAATGTCTTAAAATAGTTTTTATCTGTATAAAACCTCCATTAATATTTACTTCCCTCTGTAAATCCCTCTTCCGGGATGCCAAATGTTTTCAACGAAAAATATTTGGAATTAGCAAAATTGGATTTCAATCGACTGCAAGCAATACACAGACAAGAGCTTCAGGATATTCAGAGGTGTTTCTTACTCCATCTTTACATTTCATTGATATTAAGTCTATCTTCCTTACCGAAAGCTAACAATATATTTCCCACTGTTCAAAGGTGGTGGAATTCATCGGGTTTCTCAAAGCTCGACTTCACTCATCGGGAACGTGTGGCCGAAATATATTTCTCAGCAGCAGAGTTTGAGCCAGAGTTTGCTACCTGCAGAGCCGTTTACACAAAAACTGCTATTTTCACCGTCATATTAGATGATCTTTATGACGCGCATGAAACTTTAGACAATCTCAATCTATTTACAGAATCTGTGAAAAGGTAAATTTTCGGTTGATTCGAACTAACTTTTTTATTCCTATTTTTTTTAACGAAAGAGCCTGGAACAGTTTTCAGGCATACACATTCTTGTTCCAAATTAAACCATAAAACTCGTAGCAACTAAACCAATCTATCTTTATAGATTTGAAAATATCTGATTCTGATTTCTGGTGACAGTCAGATTCTAAAATATTTATCTAGTTCTAATCTCTCCTAACAGTTAGAATCCAAGATATTTTCTAGACCTGCAATCCATTGCACAAGGATACCCCTTTACAGTCTAAATAGCTTTTAAAAAAAAAAAAAACAAAAACAAAACAAAACAAAAACAAAAAACAAAATTCTGAATTAAAAATAAAACAGATAGTACATATATGTCATGCTTCTTGATTACAACTTGCTTCTTCAACATAAATTACCTCTCTAAAAATACAGTAAGATCTCTTTCTTGCAACTAAAGAGTGGAACAGAGATCGTAGCAAAGTGAAGCAACTGTGAGACGAAGGTTGCTGCGAAGTTGCGTTGAAAAAAAACAGGTTAGTAACATCACTAACGCTGAACAGTTAAAAAATCAAACAGTCCCTGTCCCTTGCACCGATTCTGATTTAACGCTGCGTCCTATTGATAAACAATGCGTTAGTGTTGTAACGTTGGCCTTCACAGCCTAGAAAAGCTTTAGCACTTCCTATTGATGAACAGTGCGTTAGTGTTGTAATGCTGGCCTTCACAGTCTAGACAAGCTTTAGCACGCCGGCTACCCATTCTTTCCGCAGCGTTGGCAAAAGTCAAACCAGATCTGTTTAACGACGTCAACCAAGTTTTTTTGCTTCATCCCTTCACGTATTCATTTCAATTTATTTTTTTTATAAAGGTTTCTTATATATTTTTTTATAAGAAAGTCTTTTTTTTTTAAGTTTTTTTACTAAAAAATTTGGAAAGTAAAAAAGAGTATAGAGTTTGTAATTTTTTTGAAGTTTTTTTATAAAAATTGTAAGGAAAGGATGTTTTAGAGGAGATTTAAAAGAAAAGATTAACATTTTGCATTGAAAGAAATGGCTTCTTCTCGTGCTTTGCCACATACCTCGACTTTGTTTGGCAAAAATTATGAGTTTTGGTTTTGAGAACAACGATACCCTGCAAGAACAACAGTGCATATGTAGGAGCCGACTCAAGAAGCATGGACGGCCATGACTAATAATCATAGGAATGCAGCGAATGAACTACAAAAGAAAGAACACAGAGCCAAATGTTGGATTCAAAACTCAGTCGATGACTCTATTTTCGACAAGATAACATGCAGCACATGAAGCTTGGGAAATCTTGAAAGTTGCATATCAAAGTAATCATACAGTGAACACAGTGAAATTACAGACATTGAGATCACAATTTGAAACCCTAAAGATGACTCACAAGAAAATGGGGATCAGTTCATGACAAGAGTTGTGGGAATAGTAAATCAGATTAAGCTCATTGGTGAAACCATTTCACATGACAAAATTGTTCAGAAATTCCTTCGAAGTCTCCCCAAGAAATATGACATGGTTGTAACAACCATTCTGGAATCCAAAGATCTTACAACTTTTTTAGTAGAACAGTTGACTGGATCACTTCTAGCACACGAAACAAGAATCAACTTGACAGAAGATTCCATGGAACAAGCTTTCAAAGGACAACTCTCTTTTGGCAGAGGCAGAGGATATAGAGGCAGAAACAAGCGAGGCAGAGGCTGAAGCAGACGAAGATCAGAACATTATCATGCAACAGAGTAGTGGGGACCTCCACAAAATCGAACTCAAAGAAGCAGACCTTGAAACAAATATAATGTCGAGTGTTATTGGTGTAAGAAATTTGGGCATTATGAAAATGAATGCAAAAAGAAACAGTCAGATCGACCCAGAGGCAATGTCCATCTCTCCAACAATGAAGGAGAATCCTCTGAAACAATGTTTTTTTCATGCAATTTTTTTGAAGACACTCACAACAAGGATCTTTGGTTGCTGGACAATGGCTGCAACAATCATATGACAGATAACAAAAATCTACTTTCTTATCTTAATGCTTCCATAACATCAAAATTACTCTTGGAGATATTTCTTGTATTAAAGCTGAAAGAAAATGTATTGTTCATATTCTTACCAAACAGAATCAATAGAAATACATTCGTGATGTTTATTATGTTCCAAATCTGAAGCATAACCTCATTAGTCTAGGGCAACTGATGGAACATGGTTATGATGTAATATTTCAAGGGAACAAATGTTATATCTATAACAAACCTCCCAATAGAACACTGATAGCTATGGTTAAAAAACATAAGAGTAGTTTGTCGCAGTTGAATCCCAAAAATGATATCTAATATAATGCACTGCGTAAACCCCCATACTTAAATAAGAATAGGGTGTTTCCTTTGACTCTTAGAAGTCGAAATCTTTCACACTCTTTTGTACACAATGTGTCAAGAATCGATGAGTTTCAGGTATGGCATTCTAGATATGGCCTCATACCATTCAAAAGTCTAAGTGAGCTTCAGAAACAGTCAATAGTCATTGGTCTCCCTACTATGAATGAAAAATATTGTAATTGTGAAATTTGTGTTCTGTCTAAGCATAAAAGAGACAAATTTCCCACATCTTCCTCTAGAGAAAAAGACCCTCTAGAGCTTGTCCATACAAATATATGTGATGCAGACACAGTCTATTGGTGGTAGTCTTTATTTTCTAACATTCATTAATGATTATAGAAGGAAGACATGGGTGTATTTTCTGAAAAACCAATTACATACATTCTCAATGTTCAAAGAATTCAAAGCAGAAGCAGAAAAGCAGAGTGGAAAGCCTTTGAAAGTACTCAGATCTGACAGAGGAGGAGAGTACAACTCCAATCACTTCAAAGCATTTTTTCAACAACAAGGAATCATAATGCAGAACACAACAGGATATACTCCACAACAGAACGGGGTAGCAGAAAGCAAAAATCAGTCAATCATGAACATGGCTAGATGTATGCTTCGTGAGAATAAGTTGCCAAACAAATATTCGGTTGAAGCAATTTCGACAGTAGTCTATGTTCTCAACAGATCTCCAACAACCACTCTCCAAGATACAATACCTCAAGAAGCATGGGATAGTAGAAAGATAAATGTATCTCACTTTAGAATTTTTGCATAAGTATCCTTTTCACATGTTCTTCAGAAGCTAAGAAAGAAGCTTGATGATAGGAGTCAAAAAGTGTATTTTTGTAAGCTATAATGAACAGTCAAATGTCTACAAACTTTATAATCCAATTACAAAGAAGTTTGTTTTATGCAGAGATGTAATTTTTTTTGAAAATAAATCTTGGTCTCATCAAATTGATGAAGCTTCAAGTCAGTCTTTTTATCCACCATAGCCACCAAGATTGCAGGTTGAAGAAGAGCCTTACCATTCTAAAAATGGTACATCTTCAAGCAGTGAATCCACCAGTGTTTCAACATCTTCAGAAGACAACCAGAAAACGAGAAGCATCAGAGAAATATATGAGGAGGAGCATGAGTTTGACCAACATAATATGTTTGCATTTCTTTCATCTCAGCCAACTCATTTTGAAGAAGCAGTTAAAGAAAAACATTGGGTAGAAGCAATGAACCAAGAAATTGCTGCCATAGAGAAGAATCAGACTTGGGAATTAGCTAATCTCCCAAGAGACAAAACCAAAATTGGTGTAAACTTGGTATATAAGACCAAGCTAAATGAAAAAGGAGAGATTCAAAAACATAAGGCAAGGATGGTTGCCAGAGGACTCTAACAACAGATTGGTGTTGACTATGGTGAAACCTTTGCTCCAGTAGAAAGGTTAGACACTATCAGAACCATTTTGTCCATAGCAGCTCAACACAAATGGAAAGTCTATCAGCTTGACATAAAATCTGCTTTCCTAAACGCTATATTGTAGGAAGAAGTTTATGTAGAGCAGCCTCCTAGTTTTTAAGTTCTAGGACATGAACATAAGGTATACAGATTGAAGAAAGCCTTGTATGGTTTGCAACAAGCTCCAAGAGCTTGGTACAATCACATTGACACATATCTCATCAAAAGCGGTTTTTTATGAAGCAATCATAAGCCAACTTTGTATACCAAAACGCATGAAGGTAAAATTTTGATAGTATACCTTTATGTAGATGATCTTCTTTATACAAGAAATATGATGTTAGAAGATTTCAAAGAAGCAATGCAAAAAGAGTTTGATATGAAAAATCTAGGAGTCATGAAATACTTCTTAGGCATTGAAATTCACCAATCTGCTAATGGAATTTTTGTCGGTCAGCAAAAATATGCCAGTGATATTATCAAACAGTTCATAATGACCAATTTCAACCCTGTAGATACACCAATTTCTCAAGGCACAAAACTGAGCAAAGAAGATGTGGCACCACCAGTTGCTTCCACATTGTATAAAAGTCTAGTTTCAATATCTTCTGTAGAGGCAGAATATGTAGTAGCAAATTCAATAGCTTGTTAAGCTGTGTGGTTAAGAAGATTATTTAAAGATATCTCAAATATTCAGAAGGAACCAACTCCAATCTACTGTGATAACAGTTCAGCTATTTCGTTATCAAAAAATCATGTATTCCACAAAAAGAGAAAGCACATTCACACTTGTTTTCATTTCATCTGGGAGCTTGTCAATGATGGAGACATAGTACTTTCTTTCTGTGGTTCGAAAGATCAACTAGCAATCATTTTCACAAAGCCATTGGGCAAGAATGTATTTGAATTTCAAAGAAAACAACTTGGCATTGAAAGTGTCACTGCATGTAACAATTGAGATTAGGAGGGGATGTTGAGATATTAATCTCATTGTTAGTTAGTTGTTGGTTAGGTGTCATCTTAATTGATTTCTTGTGTGTTAAGTGTCATAAGCAGTTTAGTCTTACTTGAGTTCTACTCCATAGGTGTTGAGTTTCACTTCAATTATTTATTATCGATGTTTACATTGTAACCTATTTAGACATTTAGAATATTGAGAAGAGCAATCTCTGCTCCAATTTTCAGTCTCATTCTTTGTCACTAACCTTAACTTCTAGTTTTATAACCCTAACCTCCTTCGTTCACTATCCAACATACTTAGACCAAATATTTTTATGATAAAAAGAAAACTCAAAATGTATTCATATTCTTACAGTAAAAAAAACCCTTTTGTCCTTCATTCCTGGGTATTGACTTCTAACTCCTTGAGAAGTTGATACTTTCAGCGTTTATCTTAACCCCATGTTCAAATGCAGTGAAAAATTCTTTCCCAGTGCCTCTTTTCAAAAGTAAATCTGTAGTCCAGTTATGTTCTCTATATATGTGATCAATGTTGATGAGTTAGTATGTGCTCACCATAGTCTTCATGAGCTTCATCCATTTATTCAAGATGGGAGGGTTGAAATTATTCAGACGCTTAGCCCAGTCGATAATGTCTTTTGCATCCCCATAAACCTGTAGGTTCTCCAATCCCAACCATTTCCCTTCTATCAACACTCCTCCAATCCCAACCATTTCCCTTCTATCAACACTCCCCATAGTGCGAGTATCTCTTCCTTACTGTTCGTGCAGTGTCCTCCTTCCCACCAAAAATTATAGCTTTTTCTCGGCTCAATGACTATGTAAACCCCACATCCACATTTCCTCCCATTACAAGCACTATCGAAGAATCCCAGTGGGAGTGTATGCCATATGTTTTTCCAAATTATTCTTCGTTGCTTGCTTGCAGTTTGAGCTCGTCCTATCTTCAAGAAATAGGTCACTGTTTTGTGAACAACAGAGATGTAATATGAGACAATTGCAAGAGACTAGTTTTTGATTCTACAACAATAACAAAATTATTTTACATAATTCTGTGATATATTTGTAGTTATAGCAGAGATATTATATTTCCACAATTATTGCAAATTGTAATTTACAATTCAGTTGTATGTATGTAGAATATTTTCTACTTTATGTAGTCATGTTGTGGATTCTACAAGGCTTATGACAATTATTTGTCTTTCATAATTATGTATTGTTTTAACCTAATATAAAAAAGATGATTCTTCTGTCTGAAAAAAATAATGTGAACAAAAATGCTCAGAATTCTTGAATTCCTTCTTGAACAAATTCGGCACCCATGGTATACTGTTATATTTTCATGAAGTCTTTTTTTTTTAAATAATTTGAACAAAAAATGCTCGGAATTCTTGAATTTCTTCATGAACAAATTGGGCAGCCATGGTATACCGTTATAATTTCTTGAAGTTTTTCTTTTAGTTTTTCACGAAGGATTTTTTTTTTATATATTTGTATAGATTTATTTTAAATAAGGATGTAATATGAGTTGAGATCTAATATAAATTGAGATATCTATTTTAAATATCTATTTATCTAATATGAATTGATAGATCCAATTATTATTTAAATATTTCTTTATAATTATGTAATTTCAGTTTTGATGAAAACTAACAACCTTACATATTATACTGGGCTGTAAAATGAGCCAAATTGCTCAAACATTTGTGTTTCAAATTGAAAATTGCATTGAATTGATTTGTGGAAAATTTGTTATTGTAGTGCCTTGTCAGTATCCGGTTGATCTATTTGAACGTCTGCGGTCCGTTGATAATGTTGAGAGGCTAGGGATTGATCGCCATTTCAAAGAGGAGATCAAGGACGCTTTGGATTATGATCGTCCTTTGGATTATGATTACAAGTATTATGATTACAAGTATTAGTATTACGAGTATCAGCTCATGGTAATTATTATCATATATGAAATTTTTTGAAAGTTGAAAGCTTCCGTGATGTACAGACTCATTATATTTAAATATTTTTCACACGAAGTTTTTAGAATCCACGTACAAGTAGCAAATGTGACTCATCATCCGGATTGAAATTGTTGTACAGCATTAGAGGCATTCGATGGGGAGGGAGAATGTTGTCCGTGGTATCGATGATACAGCCATGGGCCTTCGAATCTTGAGACTGCATGGATACAATGTATCCTCAGGTAAAATGTTGGTGTAAAGAGTTATTATATTTTGCTAGGAATTGTGCAAAAGGCCTTGTCTTTTAATTCATTCTGGTTGTTGAACTCTGCAAGTAACATTTTTGGCAGATGTTCTAAAAAACTTTAGAGATGAGAATGGAGAGTTCTTTTGCTTCTTGGGTCAATTAAAGAGAGGAGTTATAAACATGTTAAATGTCAATCGTTGTTCACACGTTGCATTTCCAAGCAAAACCATGTACGGAAAGGTATCTGAAGCATGCTCTAGAGGATGTCGATGCCTTTGACAAATGGGGAGAGATAGGTACATGATATTGTTGGCTATTCTAATCATTCCAGATTTTGAAAATATGGGAAGGATTTGGTCAGCAGCTGCTGATAGCTTAAATAATTGTTCTATAACAATCATAAAAACTTTAACAATGTTAAATCTAAACTTTAATGAGGAATAAATTTTAATGCTCAAGAAAAATATTTCCAGCTATTGATGATTGATCATCGAGTGAAAACAAATGAAGTTTCCTATACAGAGATAGATTAAATACGCCACACCCACTAGCATGCACTTGAACAGTGTGAAGGGAGGAGGCAAATAGAGTATGACTTCAAAAATGGAATCCTCGTCTACTTTGGCGGGACACAGACCCACATGAAACTAAGGCGATTGAGGCCTCAAGTGACACACAATACCAATCTCAATCACACTCAGGAGTCAGATACACGGCCCATCGTTTCTGTAAACTTAACTGGTTCACAATAAACACCAGTCTTGCTGCTTTCAGTGTTAATTAACTGTTCTCTCACCCACACATTGATATGCTTGTACCCTGAGCTATCATGCCAAACGAGAGATGTGAGAGGGTAGACCAATACCGTTTTTCAATTATAGAAAGACTTTCAAACTACGGTATCATTCTGGTATCTGAAGGCACTTTCAAGCTCTTCTCTCTTAACTTGATGGTTTAAAATTGAAGGGGATTGAGTTATTAAGCTTGGGGACCAAACAGAGGAATTTATAGCGAAGCTTCCATCAAGCTTGTGATGGCTATGTGTCAAGTGTTTCACAGATCATGGTAGAGAACTGTAGAGGGAGTAATGGACCACTCAAGGAGCTCCCAACAAGAAATCAATTTAACTGCAGTTGACTTCCGTAATTTTAGGAAATAACTGTAGTTGGTTTCCTGAACTTAAGGAATACTGCAGTTGGTTTCCTGATCTTAAGGAAATCACTGTAATTAGTTTCCAGAAATTACTGCAGTTGTTTCCAAAAATTACTGCAGCTGTTATGAGAGCTATCGACGGCTGTTATGGGAGCTAACATTCTCCCACTTGGTCCATACTTCCAATCTTAATGTCTCATCTTAAAACCCATTGATAATCTGTATTAACTAATAGATACATGAATCATGGGGATAAGTCCTCTAATGACGAGTATTATCTTCCATGTATTACTATGTATTTATTCTTATTATAATTTATGTGGCAACAATTTCTGAATGAATAAACCCTATGTTTATTCTTGGTCCTACACAGATAAAATTTCTCAAATCAAATTAAGGTGCACATAAATATGAGAAAAACATCACAATAATTAAGAATTTCATTAAAATAACATTGTCCATACAATGAGAAACTACATAATGGAACTAAGTTTCATATTCATTACATGATCCTTGAATTTAAATGGTGGCATGTACTGAGTCAAAGGATCAACGATCATCAACTCAGTGCTGACGTGCTCAATGACCACTTTCTTTTCTTTAACATGTTTCCTTATAGCTAAATACTTAATGTCGATGTGTTTATTTCGACTCCCACTTTTGTTGTTTTTAGCTATAAAAACAGCAACTAAATTGTCGCAATATATTCTCAATGGCTTAGAGATAGAATCCATAATTCTAAGCCCAGAAATGAAACTCTTAAGCCATACACCATGTAAAGTAGACTCAAAACAGGAGATGAACTCGACTTCCATAGTGGAAGTGGCAATCAAGGTCTACTTGGCACTCCTCCATGATACAACTCCATCGGCCATCATAAAAATGTATCCTGATGTTGATTTGTGTGAATCAACACATCTAGCAAAGTCAGAATTTGAGTAGCCAATTACTTCCAAGTTGTTCGTCCGTCTATACATAAGCATGTATTTTTTGGTTCCTTGAAGGTACCTCATTACTTTCTTTGTAGCTCTCTAGTGGTCTAAACTTGGATCACTCTGATATTGTCCCAACATTCCCTCAACAAATGCAATGTCAGGTCTTGTGCAGACTTGAGCATACATTAGGCTTCTGACAGCAGAAGCATATGGAATGTTCTTCATTTGTTCCCTTTCAAAGTCGTTCTTTGGGCATTGGTTCAAATTGAACCTATCACCCTTCACAATGGGAGCTATACTTGGTGAATAATCCTTCATTTGAAATCTCTCTAAAATTGTATTAACATAGGTTTCCTGAGACAGGCCCAAGATGCCTCGAAATCTGTCTCTATGGATCTTAATGCCAATGACATAAGATGCCTCACCCATATCCTTCATATCAAATTTTTTAAAGATAAATTGTTTCACCTCATGTAGCAAACCCTTATCACTGGTGGCTAGCAAAATGTCATCCACATATAAAACAAGAAAACAAATTTTACTCCCACTAACTTTTAGGTATATACATTGATCCATAATGTTTTCTACAGAACCGAAAGAAGAAATTACATTATGGAATTTCAAATACCGTTGGTGGGATGCTTGTTTTAAACTGTATAATGACTTCTTGAACTTGCAAACTAATTTCTCACCATCACTAGAGGGGAATCCTTCAGGTTGTTTCATGTAAACCTCCTCCTCTATATCTCCATTGAGAAATGTGTTTTCACATCCATTTGTTGCAACTCCAAGTCGAAATGGGCTACTAATGCCATAATAATGTGCAAGGAATCTTTCTTAGATACAGGAGAGAAAGTCTCTGTGTAGTCGATTCCTTCTTTCTGAGTGAATCCCTTAGCAACAAGTCTTGCCTTGTATCTCTCACTGTTTCTCAGTGAGTCTTTCTTTGTCTTAAAGACCCATTTACATCCAATGGCTTTTGCACCATTAGGCAACTCAACAAGATCCCAGACTTCGTTACTATTTATAGAATTCATCTCTTCCTTCATGGCATCGTACCATAATTCTGATTCTTTGCAACTCATGGCTTGTGAAAAGGACTCGGGATCATTTTCGACTCCAATGTTGTAGTCAGATTCTTGCAGATACACAACATAATTATCAAGAATTACTGATCTCTTTGGTCTAGTAGATCTTCTTAATGTTGTACCATCATCTTCCTGAGAAGTATGTTGTTCAACTCATTGTTCAAAATTTAAGGGCAACTCTTGAACTACCTGATCTACTGGAATGTCATCAGAAGCTTGTGGAACTTCAATAATTGGTTGTTCAACATTAGTTTGTACTTAAGGGGTGTTGTGAAGAATAGCTAATCTATCACTTGAGGTGGAAGGTTGAGATTTTGAATGACCCTTCTCAGAAACTATGTTCCTAGTTTGTTCACTCCCACTGATCAAGTCATTTTCAAGAAACTTTGCATTTCTTGATTCCACAATCCTAATGTTGTGAGATGGACAGTAAAATATGTAACCTTTACACCTTCCAGCATATCCAATGAAATACCCACTAATAGTCCTTGGGTCCAGCTTCTTCTCTTGTGGATTATATATTCTCACTTCAGATGGGCATCCCCAAACACACATATGTCGCAAACTTGGTTTCCAACCTTTCCATAATTCAAATGGCGTTTTAGGGACAACCTTGGTCAGAACTCTTTTTAATCTATACACCTCCATCTTAAATGCTTCAATCGACAAGGATTTAGGAAGATTGGAGGTGTTAAGTATACTCTGCACCATGTCCAACAATGTTCGGTTTCTTCTTTCTGCTACACCATTCTAATCAGGTGAACCAGGCATGGTGTATTGGGAAACAATCCCATGCTCTTGAAGAAATTTTGTAAATGGCCCCAGTGCTTATCCATCTTATGTGTATCTACCATAATATTCTCCACCTCTATCTAATCTCATGATCTTAATTTGCTTACCATGTTGTTTCTCTACTTCAGCCTTAAAGATCTTAAAGGCATCTAATGCTTTGCTCTTTTTATGAAGCATATAGAGATACATATATCGTGAGTAATCATCTATAAAGGATATGAAGTATCTCTGACCATGTGAGTCCATGTCTGGACTACATATATCAGTATGTATGATCTCTAATATGTTTGAACTCCTATTGGCATCTTTCTTTGATTTGTTGGTCTGCTTTCCCTTTATGTAGTCCGCACAAGTCTCAAAATCAGTAAAATCTAGAGTATTAAGTACCCCTTCATTTACCAATCTTGTAATTCTTTCTATGGAGATATGACTTAGTCTTTGGTGCCATAATTTAGAGGAATCTTCATTAATAACACATCTTTTAGTTCCAGTGTGAACATGAATTGAATCATAAGTGACATTGTTTTGTAAATTAATGCAGTAAATACCATTAGACAAAATACCATTCCCAACATAATCAGATTTATAAAATGAAAGATGTTTCTGAAAGGTTAAAGGAATATCCAAAAGGTACAAGCCTTGAAACTGAAATCAAGTTTCTAGAAACACTTGGAACATAAAAGGTCTTTTATAATTCTAAAACAAAGCCACTATTTAAAGTTAAATAGCATGTTCCTATAGCTTCCACATGCAAGCCCATGTTGTTTCCTGATAAGACGTTTTGCTCACCTCCCACTGGCTTCCTTAGGTTTTGCAAACCCTGCAAGGAATTCAAAATGTGAATTGTTGATCCAGAATCAATCCACCATGTGTTAATATTGACGTTAACCATATTAGATTCATAACAAACAAACGAGATTAAATTAACTTTGTCCGCAAACCATTTATGAAATTTGGCGCATTCCTTCTTCATGTGTCCCTTCTTTTTACAGAAGAAACACTTGGAATCCTTCTTGATATCAGCTTGGGGAGGTACTTTACCTTTTCCTTTCCGATTGGCTTGAGATTTTCCCTTTCCATGCGTTGCTAGCATTCCACTTTCTCCCAATTCTATCACGAGTCTCTTTTTGTCACGCCCCTACACTTGCGGTAGTCTTTCAACCGCTTATAGCGAGATGTGGCACCACCGAACACTTTCTTTTCACCAATACTTATGTTCATGGACTATGCCTTAACATTCGATACTTAGTTTATTTTTCTTCACCAAGTATTATTATTGTTCCTTTATACTAATGAACACCCATACACATTCATTATCCACATCAATTATACATGAAGAACATAATTGCACAGTATAAAGGGAGGGGCAACTCCCTGAACAATGAGTCTGCCCAAATTTCAATATATTATACAACTTTAAAATATTTACAAGTATACTTGGGAAACACTAAGTTTCATACTTAACCAAATTTACAACCGACAACACCTCCTTGTAGCCAACCGAGTTCATCGTTCAACGCACGAGTTGCCTTGCCCGAGTTGGGCGGGCGCGCCCTCACATGGACCGCTAACCGAAACTCCTCAACCGAACTTCATATTGTGTCACTTGGCAACACTTCGTTTCACCCAGTGGGTGGGCGCCTTCTTGCACCCTCCACCCGCACCTACGATCGTTGGGCGAGTGCCTCACCACACTCTCCACCCAGCTCTCCAACCGACGGGCTGGCGCTCTCACACACCGTCTCACCCGAGCCTTCAACCAAAATGCCAACCAAACCGGCGGGCATCCTCACTCGAGACTTTACTCGTGTTCACCCTTGTAGGATGGGCGGGCGCCTTCGTGTGACCCACGACTTGTGTGTTTGCTCCGAATGGTGGGCGGGCACCTTCGTGCGACCCATGACCCACGCCTTTGCCTCTTCACTAAATCTACGAGTCTACAGTGTAGAGTTGCCCAAGAGCTAGTGCATATACCTGTGCCTCGCTGCGGCCTCCTAACACTTCACACTTATTCCTTCGATGTAGAGCGAGCTCGTTCGAACGATGTTCGATGCCTTTCCAAGCTCCAACACTTGTTATACTTATACGGGTGGTTGGGTGAGTCGAACTGCCTGGCCAACTCATCCACCACATGAATTGACACCCTCATTTGTCAATTTGTTTCTCCTTTCATTCTGTCAACCAATCCAACCTTCGCCCGAATTGTTATCACATGAGGTCAGCCCTTTGAACGAATGCCCAGCTCGTCTTCATATAAACACATGACTTGCTCCAACACTTCGCACGCACGCTTAAGTGTCTCACTCGGCCATTCTTCAACTCATTCGCTCGCACTTCGCATGGAGGGAGTAACTTGGACCGCAGGTCCTTACATCCTCCTCCACCTAAAGTCATTGTCGTCCTCGACAATATGCCATCCTGGTAACATCCTGCCACCAAGATCATCATCTCCAACTGTCTCATCCTTGTTCCATGACATCGATTAGTCCATACACTGCAACATCCCTGCAACATATGTAAAACAACTATCTCCACCATGTGTTGTCCCATCCTATGAACTGTCATCAGATACTCCAACATAATGCCAACATCTCTCTAGTACACTGCTAGCCCCTATGACTCAAACTAGTCGGGTGATCAGTCTAACTATCACGCTCAAATCATAAGAATGTCCATCCTTATGCCTACACCAGTCTTTCTTAGATTATGCCACATCCTGGACTCACCAAGAATCTCTCCCATGCTCAGGTCCATGGAAACTCCATCCCATCTGCAACATGTCATGATGCTAATGTCAAACCATTCCTGCACCATCTGTTATACCTGCTCAACCTTCTTTAAGGACTTACTGCCATGACCAGATCAACAATGAGCCCCATCTTCTGTGTCATCTAAGAATATGTAGAGGGAGTAAAGCCTTAAGGCTCACCCTCACTAATAAGCTCAATCCATCTGTTAGGATTCTCTACCTCCATCCTTTGTAGATATGCAACCCGATCCTCCTCTCGGACATTCGGTCTCACATAAACCTCCTCGTCATCATCATCCTCAACCTCCTCTAGCCTTCTTGACAAATCCAAGATACTATCGGATAGTGTCCTGATAACCAATGATTGTTTGGTAAGCTTTGCCTCAACTGTAGACAACCGCTTACACATGTCTTCCATGCGCTTCTCATCCTCCATCTACATCACTGCCAATTTACAATCAGGTCTGGTCACACCAATGGTTGGAACACCAATGGGTACATCTTCCCTTCCATCATAAATGTACAGCTTGTTGTTTCAAGAATTCCATCCCCAGTATAACTTCCTAGTCATCAATCCACAATATAGTGAAGTCGACTTTCCTGCTCCACTCACCTAGTATTGTGTCCACTCCTTCAGCTTCACCAAGAACACAATTAGGAGGAGAATTCACTGTCTTCATTTGTGCCTTTACTGGTACAAATTTCAGCCTAATCGTTCTCGCAGTATCTTCACTCATGAAGTTGTGAGTAGCCCCACTATCCACCATAGTGAGTACATCAGCACTCCCAATCTTCATCCGAACATACTCCAAACTGTTCCTCTCAGGATCTCTCTGAGAGACCACCTTTGTAGCAGCAACAACTCCAAGAATCTGCATCATCCCCACAAAAGCTTCTTCATTCTTCATATTAGATTGTGAAATTGCGGCCACTTTCGCTCTTGAAGGATAATTCTTCACCGTATGTGGTTCAACACATATCCAACACTTCAAGGGTTTATTTTTCTTCGTCTTGTCATGCAATTTCGAAGCATCATCCTTCTTCTTCTCTTTCGGCTTATCGAACTTCTTCTTTCTCTGATCAGAAGTTTCATCAGAATGCTCCACCAATCAATCCACAGCAGCAAAAGCTTCTTCAAGTTTCTTAATCTTCTACCGCTTCACTTCATTGTGTGCCTAAGGCTTCAATCCACTAATGAAGTTGAACACCTTGTCCCTCTCTGCCATGTTAGGAAGTTCCGTAACTGCACTTGTAAACTCCCGCTGATATGTCTGTAGGTTCCCTGTCTGCTTGATAAAATTAATCTTCATCCTTGCTTCCCATGTTTCATCTTGAGGACTGAAGTGGGTCTGCAAAGCCTTCTTCATGTCATCCCACGAAGTTATGTTATCAGCACTGCCACTGGAAATCTAATCCATCCTCCTTCACCAGCACATCTTAGCATCCTTCATCAAGAATTGAGCAATTACCTTCACCTTTGTCTCATCATCGGATAGACCCACGCATTCCAAGTATTGCTCCATATCCCAAAGAAAGTTGCCAAGAGTCTTCACACTCCTTGCACCATGATAAGATTCTAGTTCCTTGACTTTCACATGAGGCACTCCTCCACCTGAATTATGCCCCACAGCCTTCTTCAACACTGCGATCTCATCTCTGGCTCCATCAAGAGACTTCTGCAAGTTCAAAATTTATGCCAAACCTTGATCTCTTGCCTCTTCAATCTCCTTTACTTTCTCTTCAAGTTGTGTACACTTAAGATCACTGTACTCATTCTGAGTCCGGAGTTCATCGAGCTCTTCCCTCATCTTTGAAGTATCCTCTTGATCTTTCATGACCAAGTCCATATTCTTAGTCCAGTAAGACTCTAAGTCCTCCATTCTTTCCAATACCTTTTCGATGAAAGCCATGGTTGGATTATGGATAGTTTCTCTTGTCTGAGATCCACCTACCATCTCTGCCATCAGCTTCCTCCTTTGTGTTCTAGTATAGACCATCCACGAGCTTTACCAAGTTCCCTGCACATTGAACTAGCTCTTGATTCCACTTGTCAGTGAAATCAACTTTCTTCACCTGCAAGTAGCTGTTTCCACTATCACTTCTTCACGAGCAACCCTGCTCAAGCACCAACTGTCAAGATGATATACACCTTCTTGTCATACACCAGCTTCACCACCTGTGAACCTGCTCTGATAGTCAGCTTCAACCGAGCTCTAATACCAACTATCACTCCCCTACACCTACAGTAGTCTTTCAACTGCTTATAGCGAGGTGCAGCATCACCGAACACTTTCTTTTCACCAATACTTGTGTTCATGGACTATGCCTTAACATTTGATACTTAGTTTATTTTTCTTCACCAAAAATTATTATTGTTCATTTATACTAATGAACACCCATACATATTCTTTATCCATAGCAATTATATATGAAGAACACAATTGCACAATATAAAGGGAAGGGCAACTCCCTGAACAATGAATTTGCCCAATTTCAATATATTATACAACTTTACAATATTTACAAGTATACTTGGGAAACACCAAGTTTCATACTTAGCCAAATTTACAACAGGTAACACCTTCGTGTAGCCAACCGAGTTCACCGTTCAACGCATGAGTTGCCTTGCCCGAGTTGGGCAGGGGTGCCCTCACATAGACTGCCAACCGAAACGCCTCAACCGAACATCGTGTCGTATCACTCGGAAACACTTCGTTTCACCCGGCAGGCGGGCGTCTTCGTGCACCCTCCAGCCACACCTATGATCGTTGGGCGAGCACCTCACCACACTCTCCACCCAACTCTCTAACCAGTGGGCGAGCACTCTCACGCACTGTCTCACCCGAGCCTTCAACCGAAATTCCAACCAAACTAGCAGGCATCCTCATCTAAGAATTCACTCGCATTCACCTTTGCACGACTGGTGGGTTCCTTCGTGCAACGCACAACTCGTGTGTCTTCTTCAAACAGTGGGCAGGCACCTTCATGCGACCCACGCGTTCGCCTCTTCACCAAATCTGTGAGTCTATCGTGTAGAGTTGCCCGAGAGCGGGCGCATAGACCTACGACTCGTTGCGGCCTCCTAACACTTCACACTTCTTCCTTCGATGTAGAGCGAGCTCGTTCAAATGATGTTCGATGCCTTTCCAAGCTCCAACACTTGTTATACTTATACGGCAGTTGGGCGAGTCGAGCTACCCGGCCGACTCGTCCACCACATGAACCGAGGCCCTCATTTGTCAATTCGTTTCTCCTTTCATTCGATCGGCCAATCCAACCTTCGCCCGAATTATTATCACATGAGGTCGGCCCTTTGAATGAACACCCATCTCGTCCTCATATAAACACATGACTTGCTCCAACACTTTGCACGCATGCCTAAGTGTCTCACTCGGCCATTCTTCAACTCGTTCGCTTGCACTTCGCATGGAGGGAGTAACTCGGACTGCAAGTCCTTACACTCTTCCTCTTGAACACACATGGTCATGAGTTCATTAATTGACCATTTATCCTTATGTGTGTTGTATGAGATTTTGAAGGGTCCATATTGGTGCAGAAGGGTGTTCAGGATGTAGTGCACCAGGAAAGACTCTGATATTTCAACCTCGAGTTTCTTCAATTGAGCCACAGTGTCCCTCATCTGCATGATGTGCTCACGCACACCTTTCACACTGGTGAGCCTTAGGGATGAGAACTTCATGATTAGGGTGCTTTCTAGTGCCTTGTCTAAAGTGACGAATTGATCATCAATGGATTTTGGCAAGTCTTGGACCTTTTCATGCTAATCAACGGAACCACGAATACCAGCTGAAATTTTAGTCTTAATGAACATCATGCTTAGGCGATTAGATCTCTCCCATCGTTCATAAAGCGTGATGTCCGCTGTAGTGCTGGTATTAGTGAGTGCCGGTGGTTCATCTTTCCTAATAGCATAGTCTATGTCCATCCACCCCAAATGAAGGAGAACTCTCTCCTTCCAGACCTTATAGTTATCTCCCTTAAGTTCAGGGATATCACAACGAATTTCAGAGAAATTTGTAGGTTGTACAACTGCATAAAATTAATGATCACTTGCTTAAGTTAAAATTGAGACCTAAATAAAATTTCATGTTTTACTAATGTAAATCATGCTCAAAATTGAATCTAATGCCATAAAAATTGCCCGTAGGCCAAATTTCCAATTCAAGCAGATTCAATTATTCTTTATGATTGGATTTATCAAATTATTCACTTAATTCATAATTTTAAGAGTATATTATGATGATATAAATTCTATATTAGTTTTGAACTTTATGATAAAACTATTAATTCATAATTCTTGTGGGTAAGTTATGAATATTTTATCCTAAATAAATTATAGAAATATAATAAAAATTCCCGTCGGATAAAATTTATTATATTTAATATAATCAATTTCAATTTAATGTCTAAATAATCTTTATGTGATCCTAACCAATCATAATATATAATATTATTTAATTAGAGATGTTGTGGCTATTCTCTAATCAATTAAAATTATATGGATCACTAGACATTATTTCTTTTATGCATAAAAATTAACTTGATATGAAAATAATGATAATTTGCATAATCAAAATTATAAAATTCATGCATAAATTATTCTTTTATGCATAAAAATTAACTTGATATGAAAATAATGATAATTTTCATAATCTATTACATTTTAGTGTTTAGTGAAGAGTCTGGAATTTCCTCGTACATTCTGAAAATTCTTTATATGTCAAAAAAAAATCATTATTTATAAAGCCACTTATTGATTTCATTATATTCCCCTTTTTTAACTCAAGTAAAAACAAATTGTACAATCGAGTAAAACACACAAAATCAAGAAACTCCAGAAAACCCTCATTTTAATGGTAAACATCAAAGCAAAGATAAAATTTTGGTCTGATACCAAATGATAGCTTAAATAATGGTTCTATAACAATCATAAAAACTTTAACAATGTTAAATCTGAACTTTAATGCGGAATAAACATTAATGCCCAAGAAAAATACCTCCAGCCATTGATGCTTGATCACCAAGTGAAAACAAATGAAGTTTTTGTTACAAAGATAGATCAAATATGCCACACCCACGAGCATGCACTTGAACAATTTGAAGGGAGAAGGGAAACAGATTATGACCTCAAAACCTGAATCCCTGTCTGTTGCTTTGGCGGGACACAGACCCACATGAAACTATGGTGATTGAGGCCTCGAGTGACACACAATACCAATCTCAATCACACTCAGGGGTCAAATACACATCCCATCGTTTCTGTAAACTGTAACTGGTTCGCAATAAACACGAGTCTTGTTGCTTTTAGTGTTAATTAACTATTCTCTCGCCCACGCATTGATATGCCTGTACCCTGAGCTATCATGCCAAACGAGAGATGTGAGAGGGTAGACCAATACCGTTTCTCAATTATAGAAAGACTTTCAAACTATGGCAGCATTCTGGTATCTAAAGGCACTTCCAAGCTCTGCTCTCTCAACTTGATGGTGTAAAACTGAAGGGGATTGAGTTAGTGTGCTTGGGGACCAAACAGAAGAATTTATAGCCAAGCTTCCATGAAGCTTCTGATGGCTATGTGTCAAGTGCTCCACAGATTATGGTAGAGAACTGCAGAGGGAGTAATGGACCACTCCAAGAGCTCCCAACAAGAAATCAATTTAACTGCATTTGATTTCCGTAATTTTAGGAAATAACTGCAGTTGGTTTCCTGAACTTAAGGAAATAACTATAGTTAGTTTTCAGAAATTATTGCAGTTGTTTCAAAAAATTACTGTCGCTATTATCGGAGCTATCGGCGACTATTATGGGAGCTCACAAGTGCAAGTTCAAACAGTTGAATCCTCTTTTTGTTGATTAAATTAGATTTAAAAAACCATTATTTCAATATTGAATATTGTTGGCCATTCTAATCATTCTAGTTTTTGGAAATATTTCAAGGATTTGGTCAGTAGGTGCAAGTTCAATTTTTTTTTTTTTTGGTTAAATCAGATTTAAAAAACCATTACTTCAATTTACAATATAATATATTCGATCGATATTTCATATTTTTTTCTCCAGGTAGAGTATTCACTCAAATATCCCTAGCATAGAAGTATGCCAAGGCTGGAGGCTAGAAGCTACATTGAAAATTATGGACCAAAGGATTTCTGGGTCGGGAAAATTTTGTATATGTAAGATTCATAAAACCACTTTGTAAATTTAACTTTCAAGATCGTATGATTGAGTTTTTCCGTTTTTCCAATCATCTGTATAAAACCTCCATTAATATTTACTTCCCTATGTAACTCCCTCTTCCAGGATGCCAAATGTTTTAAACGAAAACTATTTGGAATTGGCAAAATTGGATTTCAATCGACTGCAAGCTTTACACAGACAAGAGCTTCAATATATTCGGAGGTGTTGCTTACTCCACAATTACATTTCATTGATATTAAGTCTATCTTCCTTACGGAAAGCTAACAATATATATTGCACTGTTCAAAGGTGGTGGAATTCATCAGGTTTCTCAGAGCTCGACTTCACTCGGGAACGTGTGGCTGAAATATATTTCTCAGCAGCGTCCTCTTTGCTTGAGCCAGAGTTTGCTACCTTCAGAGCCGTTTACACAAAAACGGTTATTTTCACCATATTAGATGATCTTTATGATGCTCATGGAACTTTAGACAATCTCAACCTGTTTACGGAATCTGTGAAAAGGTAAATGGTTCGTTTATTCTAGCTAACTTTTTTGTTCCTATTTTTCTTAACTCAAAGTCTGAAACAATTTTTTCTTTTTTCAGCAAGGAAAAACTGTTTGTTTTATATTAGGGTTAAAACAATACATACTTATGATGGACAGATCCTCTTCATAAACCTTGAGATATTCACAACTTGACAACATTAGGGAGAAGCTTCTCCACTTACATCCCTCTGAACTATTATCTAATAATTACAACATTAATGATACTATTTAATATTTACAACATTAATGATACTATTTTCTCTCCGCCATATTTGCAATTTACATTAATATGTGGTTCAGATCATTTGCATTTATTGTAGATTGCAATCTTAATGTGGTCTTTCCTTATATGATTTCTATATAAAATCAGATACAAAATTTATACAGAACTTTAAACAAAAAAAAAAAAAAAATAGAAATTTTATATGGACTTATCTGCAATGAAGTTCTACTTTTTTGAGCTCTCCTTAATGATCTATCGCCACACCTTTAGATTTTCTACTTCTGTCTCATTTGTTCCGCTTTTCATCATGATGTGCATACCTTCTTATGTGTCTTGAAGTCCATTTTTGGATAATTCATCCACAGTTTTGATATGTGTCCTATTGATGTACTCCATGGACGAGTTGATGTGCTCCATGGATGAATTCTGGAAGGAACTCATATACTTTTCATACATCTCAGCCAACCTCTTAGGGAACTTTGCTGGATATTGTTCTTCCTGTTAACATGGTCTATCATACATTTTGAATCCCCAAAATTTTGTACTTGAGGGATATCCAAGAACTTGATAAACCATAATAAACCCCATAGAGCGACGACTTCTGCCTTCATACATGTTCCTTCTCCCACATACCAGTGTATCTGGAATTCCTGCTCTTCTGACAATTTTAAGCAAATGTCTTCCTCCTTGAGCTGCTCCATAAAAAAATCCCATCGGATAGTTGGAGAACTGAACTCTCCCCTTCTCTATCTTCTTTTTGTTTTTCTTGGTGTCTTCGTTCTGATCTAATACCACCCATTGTTCTATGGATTCATAGATTAAGTTTTCCCTTCATCTCCTGAAGCCAAAAATCAGATGATTTTGATCTTTCCAAATTTCCCAGAAAATAACCAAAGCTAACAATCTCCTCCTTTTACTCTGAGTGCTCTACCATTTCAAACACCCCTCAATTGTATTAAACTGAGTGAAAGGAATCTGCATCATGTTAGTGAAGTGTTTCCAAATATTAACTGTAAAAATAAGTGTTCATTTTCCTCAGAATTATTCCTGCATAGGTAGCATATCCCAGGACCATAGTGGTTCTTCTTTTGTAAGTTTGCCCATGTAAGGTTTTTGTTCTGCCATGTTAGCAAAGGAAGATTACAATTTTAATTGGAATGTTAATTTTCCAAAAACTATGAAACCAACAATATCCAACATTCTGAATTTCCTTCATGCAAATTTTGAGGTAATAGTCTACCACCTCTACTTCTCCTGAAATCTTCTTCTTTCCAGCCCATGTCATACAATCCCCTTTGATGTCATAACTTATCCCTGCCTACTTTAATGTTTTTACCATCTGTAGCCAATCCTGTTTAATATTGATCAGCAAGATTCAGTTGAGAGAAGTCACACCAAATTGGAATGTTTCCATTCCAATCAGTGATCAGTTGACTTAGGACATAAATGCCTCTTCTATTCAGATACAATATCAGTTCCACTGTCCCTGGTACACCCTCATCTGCTCCTACAATGCGATTTTTACCCAACATAATTGTATTACCCAATTCAAAAAGCCACATAATATTTTTGAAAAGAATATTCTTGACCTTTCTAAAATTGTTTCAAATTTGTGAGCCGCCTATTTTCCAATTTTCTCCTTGTTTGAACCAGCAGAAGAAATCATTATTCGTCATATATTTGGATCAGATCAACTTACCCCATATACTTCTGCTATTGATACCCCTCCAAAGATATTTCAAAATAAGAGCCCATCCAAAGAATTTTAAGTTACGAATACCCCAGCCACCCAAGATTTTGGGTCTAGTGATCTTTTCCAACTTCACTAAATGATACTTGTTCATCCTTGCATTGGACCATATATAGCATGCCATTACTCGATTTAGAAGATTAATAATCATTTGTGGAATACAAAATAGATGTGTCCAATTAATCCCCAGCTGAGTTAGCACTGACTGTGTGAGGATGATACATCCTCCCATAGATAAACATATGTGTTCCCATTCCTTTATTTCCAAATAGAATCTTTACACCAGCCACATTCAGTCTGCATTTTTGTATCTTCTTGGCTTTAATCGATACCCTAGGTATTTCATACCCTTATCTATATTTCCACCTTCACTCCAAAGCAGTTCTGAATAAAAGATATATCATCTTGGGTGCATGATCCATAGAGAATACTAGATTTCAGTTCATTTTGAACAAGACCTGTGGCTACCCCAAACTTCTTTATGACTAATGAGAGTGATAACCATTTAAACCTGTTTACCACACCCATCAACAAAATATCATCGACAAAAAAATTGTGAGAAACTGTGACACGACTGCTAATTTTCAGTGCTTCAAATTCACTAGTGGAGGGGATAATGCACATCCCTGTTTGAGTCCTCTAGCAGCAGCAAAAAAATTAGATGGGAATCCATTAATTATTACTGCATAACAAACGAACTGTTGACACACACCACATGATCCATTCAGTCATATCTAAGTTTACTCCAACTTTAAACAACACCATTCTTAGGAATCCCCAATCTACACAGTGATAAGCTTTTTTTAAGTCTACCTTCATCATTGTTGCATTCATATTTTTTAATTTAATATTGTGCATACATTCCTCTGCTACAGCTACAACATCATAGATTACTCTATTGTTTAAAAAGCCATATTGCTCAGGTGAGATGTTTAGATAAAGAAACTTTCAATCTGTTGGATACTATCTTAGAGATAATCTTATATGATAATTTACACAGAGAAATAGGGCGATAATCAGCAAAGGTTTCCACCTCTGATTTCTTTTCTTTGGGATAAGGGAGATATAGGTGGAATTTCACATAGGATGTATGAATCCTTTAGACCTAGATTCCTCCAGCATCTAGAGCAGTTATTCCTGAAATATTTCTATGAAATGAACAAAAAATTCAACAGTCCATCCATCTGGACCCTAGCTTTTGTCACCTTTCATTGATTTAATCGCCCATGTCAGTGCTTTCTCCTTAACCTCCTTATACAACTCCATATTATCCTCTTCGTTAAACATTTTGGGATAATCTTCAACTGCCCACAGTTGACCATCCACATCCTCCACTTCTACTCTATTATATGTTTTTTTAAAATATGAAACCACTAGAGATGAAATATCCTATTGCTTATTATATATGTTTCCTTCAACATCCTTTATTTGCCAAATTGTATTTAGTTTTCTTCTGTGCTTAGCAAAACGGTGGAAAATTTTGGTATTTTTATCTCTTTCCTTGATCCATAGTGCTCTGCTTTTCAGTGTCCAGGTCGTCTCCCTTATTTGAATAATTTTCTTTCTTCCAAGTTCTAAAGCGTGAATTTTCTCCCTAACTATGGGAGGAAGAGAATGGACAGTCATTTGGTTATGTAGGACCTTAAACTCCTCCTCTATTGTGACCAATTCCTTTCTCAGTTCCTCCATCTTCTTCCTTTCCCATTGCTTTACTTCTGTTTTAAAGAGCCTAAGCCTATTTATGAAGCTTTCAGTGCTGAAAGTGCCCTCCTCTATGATTCTTTTTCCTTTCAGAATGATCAGATTAATGAATCAAAATTCGAATCTTCTAGCCAGATTCTGTTGAACTTAAAAGATAAACCAAACCTTGCATCAAAATTGTTCCAAAGCAGAGTTATTGGGCGATGGTCTGAAACATAATTTTCAACAATAATAAATCTGACAGTGTGGAACAGTTTTCACACACACATATTCCTATCCCAAATTAAACCATAAAACTTGTAGGAACTATACCAATCTATCTTTACAGATTTGAAAATATCTAATTCTGATCTCTAGTGACAATCAGATTCCAACATATTTATCTAGTTCTGATCTCTCCTAACAGTTAGATTCCAAGATATTTTCCAGACCTGCAATCAATTGCATAAGGATACCCCTTTATAGTCTACTTAGTCTTTTCTTTGAAAATAAAAAAACGCTTATGTATTAAAAATAAAACAAAAATAAAATGTCATGCTTCTTAATTGCAACTTGCTTCTTCAACCTAAATTATCTCTAAAAAAAGACAGTGAGATCTTTTTCTGGCTAACTGAAAAAGAATGAAACTGAAAAGTGGAGCATAGATTCATGAAACTGAAATAGCAAAGTGAAGCAACTGTGAGACGAAAGTTGCTACGAAGTTGCGTTGATGAAAAACCTGATTTTTTTGTACAAGGCGTTTGAAAACGAGTTAGTAACACCAAACAGTGAAAATATCAAACGCGTTAGTCACCTGTCCCTTGCACCGATTACGATTTAACGCTCCGTCCAGTGTTAGTACTGTAACACTGGCCTTCACAGTCGAAAAAAGCTTTAGCACTTCCTATTGATGAACAGTGCGTTAGTGCTGTAACGCTGGCCTTCAGTCTAGAGAAGCTTTAGCGCGTCGGCTACCCATTCTTTCCACATGTTTTAGGAAAAGTCAAACCAGATCCGTTTAACTACGTCAACCAGGTTTTTTCGCTTCATCCCTTTACGTATTCATTTGGATTTTTTTTTTTTAAACTTAAAATCTTAGGATATGTCCAAATGAGGTATGCCCAAGTTGGAAAGTATTTTTTGAATATAAGGGTGTTGTATAAGGGTTTTTTTTTTTTTTTTATAAGAAAAGTCTTCATTTTTTCTAAGTTTCTTTTTAAAAAAAGATTTGGAAAGCAAAAAGGAGTATAGAGTTCGTAATTTTTTCAAAGCTTTTTTTATAAAAAATTGTAAGGAAAACATTTTTTAAAGGAGATTTAAAAGAAAAGGCGAATATCTTACATTCAAAGAAATGGCTTCTTCTAGTGTTTTGCCACAGACCTTGACTCTGTTTGGCAAAAATTATGAGTTTTGGTTTTGAGAATGACGACGTTCCTGCAAACCCAAGAGTGTTGGGATACACTTCAGACTACATATGTAGAGCCGACTCACGAAGCATGGACGGCCATGACTAGTAACCATAGGAATGCAACGAATGAACTAAAAAAGAAAGAACACATAGCCAATGTTAAATTCAAAACTCAGTCGATGACTGTATTTTCGACAAGATAACAAGTGCATCCACAACACATGAAGCTTGGGAAATCACGAAAGTTGCATATCAAGGTAATGATACAGTGAAGAAAATGAAATTACAGACATTGAGATCACAGTTTGAAACCCTAAAGATGACTGACAAGAAAATGTAGATCAGTTCATGACAAGAGTTGTGGGAATAGTAAATCAAATCAAGCTCATTGGTGAAACCATTTCAAATGAGAAAATTGTTCAGAAATTCCTTCGAACTTTGCCCAAGAAATATGACATGATTGTAACAACCATTTTGGAATCCAAAGATCTTACAACTTTCTTAGTAGAACAGTTGACTAGATCACTTCTAGCACACGAAACAATACTCAACTTGATAGAAGATTCCATGGAACAAGCTTTCAAAGCACAACTCTCTTTTGGAAGAGACAGAGGTAGAGGATATAGAGGCGGAAACAAGCGAGGCAGAGGCCGAAGCACAAGCATATCAGAACATCATTATGTAGCAGAGCAGTGGAGACCTCCACAAAATCAAACTCAAAGAACCAGACTTTGGAGAAAATATAATGTCCAATGTTATTACTGTAAGAAATTTGGGCATTATGAAAATGATTGCAAAAAGAAACAGTCAGATCAGCACAGAGGCAATGTCCATCTCTCCAACAATGAAGGAGAATCCTCTCAGACAATGTTTCTTTGATGCAATTTTTCTGAAGACACTCACAACAAGGATCTTTGGTTGCTAGATAGTGGCTGCAATGATCATATGACAGGTAAAAAAAATATGCTTTCTTATCTTATGCTTCCATAACATAAAAAATTACTCTTGGAGATCGTTCTTGTATTAAAGTTGACAGAGAAGGTACTATTCCTATTCTTACCAAATAGAATCAAGAGAAATACATTCTTGATGTTCATTATGTTCCAAATCTGAAGCATAACCTCATTAGTGTAGGACAACTGATGGAACATGGTTATGATGTAATATTTCAAGGGAACACATGTTATATCTATAACAAACCTCCCAATAGAAGACTAATAGCTATGGTTGAAAAAACTAAGAGTAGGATGTTTCCTTTGACTCTTAGAAGTCGAAATATTTCACACTCTTTTGTACACAATGTGTCGAGAATAGATGAGTCTCAGCTATGGCATTCTAGATATGGCCTCATACCATTCAAAACTCTAAGTAAGCTTCAAAAACAACCAATAGTCATTGGTCTCCCTACTATGAATGAGAAAGACTGTAACTGTGAAATTTGTATTTTGTCCAAGCATAAAAGAGACAACTTTCCCATATCTTCCTCTAGAGCAAAAGAGCCTTTAGAGCTTATCCATACAGATATATGTGGTCCTATGGAGACACAGTCTATTCGTGGTAGTATTTATTTTCTAACATTCATTGATGATTATAGCAGAAAGACATGGGTGTATTTTCTAAAAAACAAATCAGATACATTCTGAAGGTTCAAAGAATTCAAAATAGAAGCAGAAAAGCAAAGTGAAAAGCCTTTGAAAGTACTCAGATCTAACAGAGGAGGAGAGTACAACTCCAATCACTTCAAAGCATTTTGTCAACAACAAGGAATCATAATGTAGAATACAACAAGATATACTCCACAACCGAATGGAGTAGCAGATAGGAAAAATCATTCAATCATGAACATGGCCAGATGTATGCTTCGTGAGAAGAACTTGCCAAACAATTATTGTAGTTTCGACAGCAGTGCATGTTCTCAACAGATCTCCAACAACTACTCTCTAAGATACAGTACCTCAAGAAGCATGGGATGGTAGAAAGGTAAATGTATCTCACTTTAGAATTTTTGGATCAGTGTCTTTTTCACATGTTAGTCAAAAGATAAGAAAGAAGCTTGATGATAGGAGTAAAAAAATGTGTTTTTGTAGGCTATCGTCGGCAGTCAAAGGTCTACAGACTTTATAATCCAGTTACAAAGAAGTTTGTTTTAAGCACAGGTGTAATTTTTTTTTAAAATAAATCTTGGTCTGATCAAGTTGATGAAGCTTCAAGTCAATATTTTTATCCACCACAACCGCCAAGATTGCAGGTTGAAGAAGAGCCATACCATTCTGAAAATGGTACATCTTCAAGCAGTAAATCCACCAGTGATTCAACATCTTCAGAAGACAATCAGAAAGCAAGAAGCATCAGAGAAATATACGAGGAGGAGCATGAGTTTGACCAACATAATATGTTTGCATTTCTTTCATCTCATCTAACTCATTTTGAAGAAGAAATTAAAGAAAAACATTGGGTAGAAGCAATGAACCAAGAAATTGATGCCATAGAGAAGAATTAGACTTGGGAATTAGCTAATCTCCCAAGAGACAAAACCAAAACTGGTGTAAAATGGGTATATAAGACCAAGCTAAATGAAAAAGGAGAGATAGAGAAACATAAGGCAAGGTTGGTTGCAGAAGGATTCTCACAACAATTTGGTGTTGACTATGGTGAAACGTTTTCTCCAGTAGCAAGGTTGGACATTGTCAAAACCATTTTGTCCATAGCAGCTTAGCACAAATGGAAATTCTATCAGCTTGATGTAAAACATGCTTTCCTAAATGTTATATTGTAGGAAGAAGTTTATGTAGAGAAACCTCCTGGTTTTGAAGTTCTAGGACAGGAACATAAGGTATATAGATTGAAGAAAGCCTTGTATGATTTGAAACAAGCTCTAAGAGCTTGGTACAGTTGCATTGACACATATCTCATCAAAAGCGGTTTTTTCTAAAGCAATCATGAGCCAACTTTGTATACCAAAATGCATGAAGGTAAAATTTTAATAGTATTCCTTTATGTAGATGATCTTTTTTATATAGGAAATATGATGTTATAAGATTTCAAAGCAACAAGAAAAAAGAGTTTGATATGACAGGTCTAGGAGTAATGAAATACTTCTTAGGCATTGAAATTCACCAATCTGCTAATGGATTTTTTGTCGGTTAGTAAAAATATGCTAGTGATATTATCAAACAGTTCATAATGACCAATTGCAAACCTATAGATACACCAATTTCTCAAGGCACAAAACTGAGCAAAGAAGATGTGGAACCACGAGCTGATTTCACACTATATAAAAGTCTAGTTGGTAGCTTGTTATATCTCACTTCAACTAGACCTTATATTATGTTTGCAAGAAGTTTTGTCTCCAGCTTTATGCAGTCACCTAAGATTTCTCATTGGAAGGTTGCAAAATGTATCTAAGGTATATTGCCAAGAAAATAGATTATGGTTTGTTTTATATACATTCTGAAAATTGTTCACTTTCAGGTTATACAGACAGTGATTATGCAGGGAGTTTAGATGATCACAAAATCACCTCACAGTATGCTTTTCATCTTGGAACCAATTTGATTTCATGGACATCCAAGAAACAATCAATCGTTTCAATATCTTCTGCAGAGGCAGAATATGTAGTAGCAAATTCAACAACTTGTAAAGTTGTGTGGTTAAGAAGATTATTGAAAGATATTCAAATCTTCAGAAGGAGCCAACTCCAATCTACTTCGATAAGAGTTCAACTATTTCCTTATCAACAAGTCATGTATTCCACAAAAAGAGCAAGCACATTCACACTTGTTTTCATTTCATCTGGGAGCTTGTCAATGATGGGGACATAGTACTTTCTTTCTGTGGTTTGAAAGATAAACTAGCAGTCATTTTCACAAATCCATTGGGCAAGAATGTATTTGAATTTCAAAGAAAACAACTTGCCATTCAAAGTGTCACTACATGTAACAGTTGAGATTAGGCGGGGACGTTGAGATATTAATCTCATTGTTAGTTATTTGTTGGTTAGGTGTCATCTTAATTGATTTCTTGTATGTTAGGTGTCATAAGCAGTTCCGTCTTACTTGAGTTCTGCTCCATAGGTTTCGAGTTTTACTTCAATTATTTATTATTGATGTTTACAATGTAACCTATTTAGACATTCAGAATATTGAGAAGAGCAATCTCTGCTCCACTTTTCAGTTTCAATCTTTGTCACTAACCTTAACTTCTAGTTTTATAATCCTAATCTCCTTGGTTCATTATCTAACATACTTAGTCCAAATATATTTTATGATAATAAAAAAAAAAACACAAAATGTATTCATCTTCTTAGAGTAAAAAAGAAAAGAAACCCTTTTGTCCTTCATTCCTGGGCATTGACTTCTATCTCTTTGAGAAGTTGATACTTCAAACATTTATCTTAATCCCATGTTCAAATGTTGTAAAAAAATCTTTCCCAATGCCTCTTTTGGAAAGTAAATCTGCAGTCCAGGTATGTTCTCTATATATGTGATGTTGATGAGTTGGTATGTACTCACCATAGTCTTGATGCACTTCATCCAATTATTCAAGATGGGAGGGTTGAAATTATTCAAACCCTTAGCCCAGTCGATAATTCCTTTTGCATCCCCATAGACCTGTAGGTTCTCCAATTCCAACCATTTCCCTTCTTTCAACACTCCCCATAACGTCAGTATCTCTTCCTTCTTATCCGTCCCTTGTCCTCCTTCCCACAAAAAATTATAGCTTTTTCCTGGCTTAATGACTATGTAAACCTCACATCCACATTTCCTTCCACTGCAAGCACCATCGAAGAATCCTAGTGGGAGTGTATGCCATATGTTTTTCCAAATGATTCTTCTTTGCTTGCTGGAATTTGAGCTGGTCCTATCTCTAAGAAATAGATCACTATTTTGATTACGTCCTCCCTAATTGTCGAATTCTTGTTCTCAAATATCAGTGAATTCCTACTCCTCAAAATGATCCATATGAGATATAGAGCGAGAAAACAAAATTTGTCATGAGTTTTAATTCGCTTCGATATGCAGCTTCTTAATGTAGTGAATTGCTCCATCGACATGATGCCAAAGGAGTCCATTATCCCTTCCTAAACAACCATCGCATATGGCCAATGCAAAAATAAATGTGCATTATCCTCACTACTTACCTTACAGAGTAGGCATATCCCTGGCCCTATGAATCCTCTTTTAAGTAACTTATTCCATGTCAGTTCTCTGTCCTTTATAGGCAGCTAGCTGAAACACTTGATTTTGTTGGGGTTATCCCCTTTCAAAATTTTTTGAATCTAGGAGTCTCTCTTTTATACCAATGCCTCCCTAGGGATTTCATTGTATATCTCTTTTACGAAAGGATCCCTCTTTTTCAACCCCCCCCATGTCATTTGGTCCTTTGATAATTTAGTGAGATTCCTTATTTCTCAGGTTGGTGATATAATCATCCCATTCGTTGACATCCCCCTCAGGTAGTTGAATGTCCCTAGAACTTTTCCATGATTGGATATCTATGCACAATGCATCAAACTTAGAGATCTAATTTAGAAAGGTCAACCCTCTATTATGCAGGATATTCAGAATTCCATATGATAGAGTGTGATTCCCTCCCATACCTAGCTTTACATAATTTCAATTGGTTTGATTATTAAGTACATGCTTCATTGGATTTATTTTCAGATGGGATCTATCGCTCGTAGATCAAATGCCACAAGACATGAAAACATGTTTCAAGGGTTTATACTATACGTTTAATGAAATCTCTGAAGAATAACACAAGAGGCAAGGGTGTGACGTGTTAAGCTACATTGAAAAAGTTATATGTATTAAGTCTCTTATCATTTTCTGGTTATGCAGTTTTTTATTGATTATATATTCATGATGTGACGTGTTAATCTACATTCAAAAATTTGTATGTATTAAGTCTCTTATTGATCCAAAATGGATCTTAAACCCTCTAAAACTCTAAGTCTTCAAGTATCAGAGAACACTATTGTAGAAGAAATACACTAAGAATGGCGGAAAATAGAGCTAAGCAGATGTTGAAGTAATGTTGCACAAGAGTCATCGGATCGACCAAAGGCCCAGATCAAATCGGCGATATCGCATCGGCAGAGACCAGCAGAGTGTATTGGAGGTAGCCCTAAGGGAAATGCGACTGCAATCGGTGACACAACGTGGACCGTTGATCGAGTGCGCAGATCAACGACAGAGATTACATATATCGCATCGCAGATTCCAAAGGGGAGCACTTAACCCACAGGCCTGAAGACCATGTAATATGTGATTTGTGACTTATCGCATCGCAACACAACAAAGGGAAATGACCTGAAGACTATGTGACATGCGCAGACCCGAAAGGGTTTATACATGTGGCTTTATGTTATTTGAGTTCCATGGAAAATAGTATTTTGGGTAGGCTTCAGGCAGTAAGCAGTATTGGAGAGGCTCCGCTCGATTCCGTACATTAGCTGACACGTAGCACATCGTAGGAGAGAGAAAACTACTTTTTTTCGGGTGAGTAATCTCCATGGAAGTGGGCCACTCGAAATGACCATTAGTCGCGGATTATTGATCACTGATCGGATGATGGATGATGAACGAGTTATTTTACGAACCCAATGATGTTATAGATGCGAGTCTATTTTCCTTTGAGATCTGGCTTAGTCCCTTCAGACGGGTTTTTCATGTATTTCTATATATTTCTTTGTATTTCAATAATATTGTATATAGACCAAATATGTGTTATATTGGGGATTTGTGTGGACGAAGACCAAAATGTTGGTTTTGTTGCGCCCTCTGATCCTTTCATTTCTAAAAGGGGTTCTTGTGCCTTAAGCGTTTTGTCTTTACAAGACATGTCCAACATCGAAAGGGAGGTGAAGGAATAGAAGAGGAAGACAGAGAGCCCGAAGAGGGAAGGAGAACAGACAGTGCCAATAGGCTTAAAAGCCATTCAATGGCAGCACAGTTGGGCAGAAGAGGTCAAAGGTAGTTTCTCAAAGATAGAGAGTCAGAGAAAACACATAGCTACGAACAATTGATCAAAGGCACTAAGAGGGAGAGTCTGTGCACTCTTTAGACTCAAGGTTTTTGAGTGAAATCCTTGTCTAATATCACTGTTTGTTGTGTTATGGCTTTGATTAAGCCCACACCTATAAACTTTGCTCTTGAAGAGTTGTGTTGAGACTTTGATTGAGATCAAACCTGTAAACTATGTTATTGAAGGTATAATATAGAGGTCGACACTGAAAGTTGGACTACGAGACTTAGCTGGGAATTTTGCTGAACTCCTTGATTATTTGTTGTGTTGATGTGTGTGTCTGTTATGTTTTATGTTTGTTAATTGTCTATATTATTCACAATCTTTTTGATCTATTGCACTAAATAATATGTACATTCCTGCACGAGTCTGTAATACCTTTTCTTCCTGATTTAGTATCCATTTCGGATCAAGTGGTATCAGAGCATTTGGTTTTGGTTTTGTTAAGGTTAGACAAGCTTGTGGCTGATTTTCAATGCTAGATAGATTAAAGCTAAGACTAGGAGAAGGAGAAATTTTTTAGGCTAACCCAGAGATTGGAACAGTTTATTCTCAGAGGAAAATGGCAGAAGAAGCTCCATTGGGATCAGAATCTCAATTTATAGAAAGTTTTAAGACACTCCAAGCCATGGTGGAAGAGATGTATCTGGAGTTTAAGAAGGGTCAAGGTGAAGGCACTGCAACACCCAAACCAGACAAAGGAGCAGAGGAACCTTTTCTAGTTGCCTCTCCAGAAGGTAAAGGGAAAGGGGAAATTCCTCCTCCACCATCTCCTCCATCATCATCTTCATCATCCTATTCATCTTCTATCTCTTCTAAGAAGAAGAAGAAAACTTCTTTAATCAAATTAGATATGAAGTTTGATTTGCCAATTTATGATGGAGAACTTAATGCAGAAAAGCTAGCTAATTGGATAAGACAAATTGAGCTGGCTAGCCTTCGACTTGGAGGTATTGCATCCAAAACGAAAACCTAAGAAGTTCAGTGGTAAGAAGAAAAAGAACGTTGCTACTATTCAGCAGGACTTGGGATCAGATTCAGGCGATGAAACAATAGTTACAACCACATGTATTAAAGGTAAAGATTTTGAAACATCCACAAGTAATTCTGCACAATTTGTTGATAATGAAAGTAATGAGAGGGAAAGAAATGAGCTTTTTCATATTAGAGTAATTTCCAAGCACAATAAGATTGATACTTTATTTGATATTGGATCACAAGTAAATTTGATTTTTGAAACAATTGTAAGGAAGTTGGGATTAGAAACAAAATCTCATGATAAGCCATATCCATTAGGTTGGGTGTGTGATAAAACAAAGCTACAAGTAATGAGACAATGTAAACCTAGGTTTGCTATTGGATCAACATTTGTAGATGAGGTTGAGTTAGATATAGTTCCATTGGATATATGCGGTATTGTTTTGGGAAGTCCATACTTGTATGATAGAAAAAATATTTTCTATAGAGTTGAGAATAAGTATTAACTCACTAAAAATGGAATAGAATACATTGTAAGAGCTCATAAACTCAAAGATAACTATTCTCTCATAAACTCAGGGCAGATGAAAAGAATTGTGAATTCAAGTAAGCAATTTTTAGTAATGGTTGTAAAGGCAAAGGATCCTGAAAAATCCAATGCATTTGAAGGTTATGATTCTAAACAGAAATCTGATTTAGTTAAAGTTGTTTCAGAGTATGATGTTCTATTTCAAGAACCAAAAGGTCTGCCACCCAAGCAAGAAATTATACATGATATTTATTTGCAGCAAGATGTTCCATTACCTAACATTGGAATGTACAGGTTATCAACTTTAGAGAATGCAGAGATAAAGAAGCAGGTATAGGAGTTGCTCGATAAAGGGTTTATAGGACCAAGCACATCACTATGTGGATCTCTAATCGTGCCGGTGAAAAATAAAGATGGTTCGTGGATAATGTGCATTGATTATAGAGTACTAAATAAAAAAACGATCAAGAATCATTATTCTCTTCCTTCTATTGATGATTTATTAAATAACTTGAAAGAAGAAGTTTACTTTTCTAAGTTAGACTTGCGAAGTGGTTATCATTAGGTCAGAGTTGCAGAACATGATGCATGGAAGACTGCTTTCAAGACAAAGCAAGGACTTTATGAATGGTTGGTTATGCCTTTTGGCTTAACTAATGCTCCTACTACATTTATGAGAATTATGAATGATGTACTCAAACCATTTATTAATGATTTGTAATTTTTTATTTAGATGACATTCTTGTTTTTAGTAAAACATGGGAAGACCATGTAAAGCATGTAAATTAGACTTTAGATGTTTTAAAAAGAGAAAATCTCTATGTAAAACTATCGAAATGTGAATTTGGCAGAACATCTTTAAATTATTTGGGTTATGTTGTAGGGGGTGGTGGATTGAAGATGGATCCTTCTAAGGTTGAAGTCATTGTGAACTTGCCTAAACCAAATCTGCTACAGAGGTTAGGAGTTTCCTAGGGGCAGTATAATACTGGAGAAAGTTTATTGCTAACTTTTCTTTGATTGCAGCTCCATTACATGATTTTAACAGGATTGAAACATGTGTTTAAGTGGGGATGCAAACAATAGAAAGCCTTCAACACCTTAAAAGAGAAAATTAGTACAACACCAATACTAGCAGTGCTAGATCTTCAACATCCATTTGAGATTGAGACAGATGTCAGTGACTATGCCATGGGAGCAACATTGATGCAACACAGAAAACCCATATTCTATAATTTTGAGACATTTACCTCTGCAGTAGTTAATTATCCAACATATGATAAAGAATTGTATGCATTAGTACAAAGTTTGAAAAAGTGGAAACATTACCTAATGGGTAAAGAAACAATAATACTACAGATCATAAACCACTTCAATATTTTCACTCACAAACTAAATTGTAGCAATCAAGACATTATAGGTGGATGGGTTTTCTACAACAATTTCATCTTGTCATCAGATATACGAAAGACATACACAATAAGGTTGTAGACATGTTATCAAGACCCATCTTAAATGCATCTACTACACGTAAGCATAACTGAGTGATGCATGAAAGTTACATTGAACAATATGCTTAAGATGTAGATTTTAAAGATGTATATGCAACTTTAAGTCATGGCAAGAAAGTAGAAGAATTGGATTATTATGTAAAGGACCAACTCTTATATCATTTGGAAAATTTATGCATTCCACAAACTGAAAGAGTTAACATAATTCGAGAAGCACATACTTCTCTCATATCAGGTCATTTTGGTGTGAGTAAAACAGTTGCACAACTACAAAGGTTCTGTTATTGGCCAAGAAATGAGACGGTTTCTAGATATATCAAAGGGTGTACTACGTGTGCTACAAGCAAGCTCAATAATCAGAAATTAGGCTTGTATACTCCACTTCCAATTCCTTCTCATCCTTGGGAAGTGTTTCCATGGACTTTGTAGGGGGATTTCCAATGTCTAGGAAAGGTCATGATTATTTATATGTTGTTGTGGATAGGTTTAGTAAAATGTGTATTTTGATACCATGTAACAAGCAGGTTACAGCTGAACAAACTACAAAGTTGTTCTTTTAGAATGTGTGGGTTCATTTTGGGTTACCCACTTCTATTGTATCTGATCGAGATTCTCGATTTTTTGGGAAGTTTTGGTCAAATCTATGGGAGTTAATGGACTATGTTGAAGAAGAGCACATCATTTCATCCACAAATAGATGGTCAGATAGAAGTGGTCAACATGACAGTGATCTAGTTTCTCAGAGGCTATTGTAGTAAGCATCACAAGCTTTGGGATGAGCATTTGTGTTATGTGCAACATGCTTACAACCGTGCCAAGCACTCTTCTACTTAAATATCTCCTTTTGAGACTTGTTTTGGTTTTATACCAAAGTCTCCCTTGGATTTTGTCTTTGGTAAAGACATAACAGTTGATGGATACAATGATGTGGAAAAAGCAACCAAGTTCATTGAACAAATCCAGGAAATTCACTAGGCACTGCAGGAACAACTAGAAAGAAGTCAAGCCAAGTACAAGGCAAGGCATGACAAGCATCGAGTTGAACATAGTTTTCAAGTTGGTGATTAAGTTTGGTTATACATCAGCAAAGATACAATGCAAGGTGAAGGTAAGAAGCTAAAACCAATAAGGTATGGACCTTTCAAGATACTTGAAAAAATTGGTGAAAATGCCTATCACCTTGATTTTCCAACTTATATGCAGATCTATTCAGTCGTTAATGCAGAAAAATTGAGATTGTATGAACCTTCATTGATTGAAGATCTTGAAGAGCAAAGTGAGTTGCTTTCTATTAGGGATTTGTTGCCTGAGTATCTTAATGAGTTACAGGAGGACACAGTTCTGGACAGGAAGGTAAGAACTATGCGTCAAGGGGATGTTGAGTACTTGAGAGTGGGACTCAAAGGTACAAATCCAAGAAAGCACGATGGATAGAAATTGGATAGGTGAAGGAGCAGTATCTTCACTTGATTGATGCCTAAAACAAACTTTTTGTGGTCCAAAAGCTTTTCAGTGGGAAGGTGTGATCCAAAATGGATCTTAAACCCTCTAAACCTCTAAGTCTTCAAGTATCAGAAAACACTATCACAGAAGAAATACACTAAGAATGGCAAAAAATAGATCTAAGTGGAGGTTGAAGTAACATTACACAAGAGCTGTTAGATTGGCTAGATTGACAGCCCGGATCAAATCGGTAATATCGCATCGACGGAGACCAGCGAAGTGTATTAGAGGCAACCCTAAGGGAAATGCAACTCCGATCGACGACACAACGTGGACCATTGATCGAATGTGTAGATCAACAACGGAGATTACAGATATCGCATCATAGATTACAAAAGGGAGGACTTAACCTGCAGGCCCAAAGACCATGTGATATGAGATTTGCGACTTATCACATCGCAACATAACAAAGGGAAATGACCCAAAGACTATGCAACATGCACAAAACCGAAAGGGTTTATACATGCGGCTTTATTTTATTTGAGTTCCATGGAAAACGGTATTTCAAGTAGGCTTCAGGTGGTCAGTAGTATTGGAGAGGCTCTGCCCAATTCCATACACTAGCCAATACGTAGCACACTGCAGGAGAGAGAAAACCGCTTTTTTGGGTGGATAATCTTCGTGCGAGTGGGCCACCCAAAATGATCATTAGTCATGGATTATCGATCACTGATTGGATGATGGATGATGAAAGAGATGTTTTACGAGCCCGACGATGTTATAGATGCGATTCTATTTTCCTTTGAGATCTGGCTTAGTCCCTTTGGACGGGTTTTTCATGTACTTCTATGTATTTCTTTGTATTTCGATAATATCGTATATAGACCAAATATGTGTTATATCGGAGGTTTGTGTGGGGGAAGACCGAACAGTCGGTTTCATCATGCCCGCCGATCCTTCCATTTATGAAAGTAGTTCTTGTGCCTTAAGCATTTTGTCATAACAAGACGTGTCCAATATTGAAAGGGAGGTGAATGAACATAAGAGGAAGATAGAGAGTCTGAAGAGGGAGGCGAATAGACATCGCCGATAGGCTTGAAATCCATTCAATGACAACACAGTTGGGTGGAAGAGGTCGGAGGCAGTTGCTCAGAGATAGAGAGTTAAAGAAAACACATAGCTATGAACAGTTGATCAGAGACACTAAGAGGGAGAGTCTGTGCACTCTTTAGACTCAAGGTTTTCGAGTGAAATCCCTGTGTAATATCACTGTTTGTTGTGTTATGGCTCTGATTGAGCCCACACTTGTAAACTCTGTTCTTGAAGAGTTGTGTCGAGACTCTAATTGAGCTCACACCTGTAAACTCTGTTCTTGAAGACATAATATAGAGGTCGACATTGAAAGCTAGATCAGGAGACATAGCCAAGAATTCTGGTGAACTCCTTGATTATTTGTTGTGTTGATGTGTGTGTCTATTATGTTTTCTGACTGTTAATTATCAATATTATTCGCAATATTTTCAATTCATTGCAATAAATAATATAGGCATTTGTTATGAAAGTAGCTCAAGAAAAGATAGAAAAGATAGATCAATGCCTTAGAATTCAGCCTTTTCAAGGGGGCAACCTCCTTTACATTACATAAATGAACAATTCTTGGATGATACAAATGACAAGACCTCCTTTCTCTATATAGGAGTCTAAGGGGTCATAACATAATCAAATCTGACATAACAATAATAATGTAAGGGCACAACAATAACAATAGTGGGTTTCTATGGGGCACAGTAGTAACAATATGAGCACTACATGGGTACATCAATATAATAAGTGGGTTATACTAATAACAATAAGGGGTTACACTAGTAGTATAGGGGCCTAACATTCCCCTCTCCTTCAAAAAGTGTTGTCCTCAACACTTGAGTAGTTCTTGATGCTTCTGTATAAAATTCTTGTCCTCCCATGTGGAATCTTCAGTGGGTAAGTTCTTCCACTTGATGTTCCAATATGATTTTCTCCAGGTTCCAATATGATTTTTCCTTCCTCTTCAATTTCTGGCAATATTGTTTGAATTGGGATCTTTTGCAACTTTTGAATAAGTGGTCGTACTTCGTCATCCTTCTTCTATTCATCCCTTGCTTCGTTTATCCAATCTGGTAGGATAATAGAACTAGCACAAAACAATGCTTCCACATCCTCATCCTTTCTTGAGAGTGCATCTACAACAAAATTTTGCTTCCATTTTCTATAGATGATGTCAAAGTCATAACCCAACATATTTGTGACACATTTTTCTGTTCTTCTAAAGGTAATAGTTGTTCTAAAAAGTATTTAAGACTATCATGATCCATTTTTACCTTGAAGAATCTTAACATTCGGTAAGGTCGCCATTTTTTAAGTGCATGTAGTATTGTCAACATTTCCTTCTCATAAACAGCTTGCGTGAGATGTAGTAATAAAAATACCCAATCATCTACATCAAAACATTTTTCACTACGATGTTGATCTACCTGTTGTTTCGTTTGATTTTGCACTGAAGTGGCGTTATCCTTTAAAAGTTGGAGAACTTGTTGTTGATGTTCGATGTGATCTTTCACTGCTTGAACCTTTTTCTTCTTGATATATCCTATCTCTAGAGTTTGAGGAGTGGTAATTTCTTCCAATCCTTTACAAGATATGGTCGGATTCATTTTTTGATGCTCGATGTGATCTTTCACTTCTTGAACATTTTTCTTCTTGATATGTCCTTCTATCTTGATAGTTTGAGGAGTGGTAATTTCGACCAATGAATTACAAGATATGGTTGGATCCATTTCTTCTTTCTCGATGTGATCTTTCACTTCTTGCACCTTTTTCTTCTTAATATGTCCTTCTATATTGAGAGTTTGAGGAGTGGTAA
>APFE030949775.1:22512-44091 GCA_000404065.3 Pinus taeda | reverse complement strand
ATTCTCCAAGAAAGAGTTATGCACAATCTCCCAAGATGACCTGATTATAGACCTTTCCAAAAGAGCGAACTTGTATGAAGTGCCACGTGTCACTGTTTCAACATTTTCCACTGAAAAATATATACAAGAAACTACATTCCGTCCTCGTTCTATACCTTCTTATGAAATTTCAATCCGATGCTCAGAGAGAAAGTTATGACGATTTTCCCTAGGTCACCTGTTTGGAATGTAATTCAGGAGTCTGCAAAAAGACCAAATTCCTCAGATCATATATCCGTAAATATAGTGCAAAAAACTCTGAAATTCAGACCTAATATTTAGTGCGAGTTCTTCTCAAATGGGTTATTTGTTTAGCTTCTGAAACGTCGCAAAACAAAAGTTATAGCGAAAATGCCATGATGACCTGTTTGGAGCAGCAAAACCCTAGAATCCAAAGCTCTGATACCAAATGTTATGAAACCGGCTTAAGAAAAGAGAGAAAAGATAGATCAACGCCTTAGAATTCAACCTCTTCGAGGGGGTAACCTCCTTTACATTACATAAATGAACAATTCTTGGATGATACAAATGAAAAGACCTCCTTTCTATATATAGGAGTCTAAGAGGTCATAACATAATCAGAGCCGACATAACAATAATAATGTAAGGGCACAATAATAACAATAGTGGGCTTCTATGGGGCACAATAGTAACAATATGGGCACTACATGGGTACATCAATATAATAAGTGGGTTGTACTAATAAAAATAAGGGGTTACACTAGTAGTATAGGGGCCTAACATCATTCTTGCACATAAGTCTGTAATACCTTTTCTTCTTAATTTAGTATCCATTTCGGATCACTTACCATTTTCTGGTTATGTAGTTTTTTATTGATTATAGATTCATGATTCACTCATATGGCATATGGCAGTGGGAGGTCTAGCTAGCAGCGTATACCAAAGAAGTAGAATGGTCTGTAGCTAGATACGTGCCATCCTATGATGAATATATTGAGAACGCGAGTGTGTCAGCAACGACTGGAACAATGGTTCTTATCAGTGCTCTTTTCACTCAGGAGGTTGTTACAGATGATGTACTTTCTAAATTTGGTCGAGAATCCAAATTTCCATACCTTTTGGACTTGACAATGCGTCTACCTAACGACAGCAAAAACTTATCAGGCATTTATTTTTCATATTCAACAATTTATAAATTAAATACCATGTGATAGATAATATAATTTTGATTAGGATTTATTTTGTTAATCTTAATGAATCTCATTAATTTTAATTAACTATGATTAATGAATCCACCTCACTCAGTCTATTGTAATTAGCATTAAATTAATTTAATGCATGGGCGTGTTTAATATTTAACATATATTAAACATAATACCATTCATATCCTTTAATTGCGACTAATGTTTAAATGTTTGTTATACTGAAATCCATACTATTAAATATATATAAATGCAGGCTAAGAGAGATTAAGGGGTGTTGGCTTCTACCACATAGTGTTACATGAAGGATCATCCTGAGATATGTGAAGAAGAAGCTCTGAAACATGTATATAGTGTTATGGATAACGCCCTTATTGAATTGAATAAGGAGTATATGACCAACAGAGATGTAATACCAGACAGTTGCAGGAGACTAGTTTTTGATTTGGCGGGAGTAACGCAGTTGTTTTACACGGATGGAGACAATTTGACACTTCCAAATAATATGGAAATTAAGGAGCATGTCAAAAACTGCCTCTTCCGGTTTGACACTTACAAATAATATGAAAATTAAGAAGGATGTCAAAAACTGCCTCTTCCAACCGGTTACCTAAATTCAATACTTCAGTTACGTCATAATAATGCTTTTACATAAAAGCTGTTAGACAATAGTATTTGCTAGAATTGTCTAGTAGGTGCACTTCAAATTTTATGGCATCCAACTATCTTTAGAAAATATATAATATATTCGGAAAAAAACTATTTCTAAAGTCACTTCGTTTTGGTGTTAAATCTTATAATTTTTCAGCTTTCCAAATTTGGATTTTTATGGATTATTATTACATATTAAAAAACTACAAAACTAAAATATAAAGAAAGATTCCAGGTAAATGGAGAGGGTATGTTTTAGATAGCATTAAACATAATTAATAAATATAAAACAACATAGCAATATAATTATTATTTTCATAAAATTACCGAATAATTATAAAACCAATTTCAAAATCAATAACTTAAACATTTAATTAATTATTAAAAATATTATATATATATATATATATAAAATTATTGTTATTTTATAATTTTTAAAATAAAAAATGCTTTTCACGATAAATTGTTTTTAAAGAAAAAAACCATAATTTCTATTAATAAAAATAAAAGTTACATTCTAATATGTGAATATGCAATCTTAAATTATGAAATATCTTATACAAATATGAATATACAAAACATTTAAGCTTATTTGTATAAAATCGGGTGGTAGAGTCACTTGAATTGTAGTCTGAAGAAGCGTCTTTAGCGGCGGACCTGGGCCAAGTCCCTTGGAAGGAAGCGCCTGAGAGGGTGACAGCCCTGTCAAGCTGGGACCCTGCCGCATCAAAAGGCGGTGTCAGCGAGTCAGGTTGTTTGAGAATGCAGCCCTAATTGGGTGGTAAATTTCATACAAGGCTAAATATGTGCGAGAAGCCGATAGCGAACAAGTACCACAAGGGAAAGATGAAATAGACTTTGAAAAGAGATGTAAAGAGTGCTTGAAATTGTTGGGAGGGAAGCAGATGGAGGTTGTTGATGTGTCTCGGTCGGATGTGGAACGACTCACGCTGGTCCGCCGCTCGACTTGAGGTGCAAACCAACACAAGCTATTGCATCGTCAGAAATGCGGGTGGACTACTACCTGTCGGTTTGCCGTTACAGTGGTCGAGGAACAAAGCGTACGCCCTTGTGGCAAGTTGTGTGCACCTATGCACTTGTGGTGTTGGTTGGCGGCTTTCTATTTGACCCATCTTGAAACACGGATCAAGGAGTCTAACATGTGTGGAGTTGGTGGGTTTGAAAACTTGCAAAGCGCAAGGAAGTTGACACATGAGATCCCCTCTTTGGAAGGTGCATAAACCCCATAAAAATGTACCCAAAAACACCCTGCAATAAATAATCATTTTAAACCAATATCTATTCCAAAAACACCCAACAAAATAACAAATCAGAAATCCTAACAAAAATCAAACTAGCCAAAAAACAAACCGTAAAAAACTAACCACCCTATTAAAAAACACACAAATTACAACGAACCCTAGCCATACAAACAAATCCCATGGCAAGCCCCTCAACTCTCTTCACATTAGTAAATGAAGCAGCGAGTTGCGTGTTTTTAAATTTCTGTTATTCTAAATATTAATATATTAAATTTTAATATTATTAAAAATAAAATAAAATTATTTTAAAGAAAATATCTTTTTTATTCGATTTACCTAGCAATTACGAATTATGAATTTGCCAATAATTTATATCTCTTAACATTTATCAAATATTAAATTTAAAGTTTATTTGTAATTAATATTATTCACATATAACTTTATTATAAAATATATTTACCATTTAAAAAAGGACTAAAATATATTTAAGTTTTTATATATATATATATATATATATATATATATATTAATTTTATCTAGATTAAAAATATATATTTAATATTTAAAACTATTAAAGTATAAAAAAAACATTTTTTTATTTATGAGAAAAGATAAATTTTATATATAAAATATATTTTTTTATTGGATTGTTCACTCGAAATGTTTTTCACACAATTTTGCCTATAAAAATTTTCTTGTGAAAATATAAGCTCTAAAAATATGCATTATTATTTACATTTTAGAGTTATTTTGCAACATATATTTATCATTGATATCAATGTTTGAGGTTTATGATATAAAATTATAATGTTAAATTTTAAGGCTTTTGTGATCCCATAATGATAATGAGAATGCTTTTCAGATTGATCGTATTATTAAGATTTGGTCAACATTTCTAATCATCTAATGTGGTTCACCCTGAGGACAAAAGTGAAAAATTCAATCTATCCAAATATTTAAATAACAAAGATGCATCGGTTTCTACAATTAGTAGTTGTGAATAAGAATTAGTTGTTGTGTGAATTTATTTATTATATTATAATTATATATATATAAATAATTATTAAACTAAATCTTAAATTAATTATAATTATAGAATAAAAAAGATATATTATAAATGCATATTAATTAAAAATTAAGTTTAATATTTTTCAACCATTAGTTTTAAAAATAAGGTTATTATTATTAATATAATAATAATAATCATCATCATCATCCTCCCGATCGAGATGAGCAAGGTGGCAATTCGGGCAATTAATGTTCGACGGTGCGGCATGCAGGTAAGAACAGGCGGGGTTCAGGGAATGATTACCATGGGAAAATGGATCGGTGAGAAGGATCTCCTCTCAAGGCGAAAGGATGGCAGGGTACAGACGGAGGTCGGTAGATCCGTCAGTATGTCAGAGAAGAGACAGGGGAATGATGGCATGGGAGAGTGGGACAGCAGAGTGGAAAGGGAGGTAAGCTATAAGCGAAGAAGGAGGGGAGGCATAAGGGAGAAAGGTTGGCGAAGAGGAACGAAGAAAATTGCATGTAGAGGAACGGGAGAGGGTGGCGACAATCTGTCATATACAGTTGGGGGAGAGGGAGAATTCAGGAGCATAATCGAAAGAATAGGGACGCGGAGAAGGAATCAAAGACGCAAGGAAAGAATGGCGGCAGATGGTAGTATGACTGCAGGCAGATGGATGAGGAGCAGGGTAGGAGAAGGGAACCAGGGACGAGGGAACTAGGATGTGAAGGGTAAAGGAATAATGGAGGGGGATACAGAGCAGTTTTTCGTACTAGTGTATGATGATTCAGAGAGCGGGAGCAAAGATGTCGAAGCGGAAAAGGAGAAGGACGAACAGGGGACTGGAAAACGCAGATGGAATGGAAGAAACGCAGGGAGCAGGACCATGAAGAGAGGAAGAGAGGAAGCCGGAGAAATTCAGGAACGGGAAGCTGAGGAAGTGAGCGGAAGATGGATTAGAGGGTGAGGTCGATGAGGTAGGGGAGGCCAGAGGAGACGGGGAGTAGCAGAGGGAAGAAGCAGGCAAGGACGATGCTGCAGAGAAGGCACGGTGGAAGACGGGCAGACCAGCGCAGAAGGGGCAAGTAGGAAGGGAAGGAAAAATATTGGGAAGAAAGTACAGGCAATAGAGAGAGCCTGCTGTGAGAAGACAAACCCGAAAATCAGAAGGATAATTGAGCATTGGGAGGAGGAGGAAATACAGGCCCAGTCTGAGGAGGAAATGGAGGATTGGGTGTATCTTCTGCCAGATCCAGGACATACCCGTGGTCGAATGACATTATATAAACAATCTCTGCACGTATATTGGGTAATGAAGAGGCTTATGGCCAAGGCTATGGAGCAGATAGCCTTGGAAATGGCAGAATTATCACAGGGGATCCCAAATCTGAAAAAGGAGCTGAAGAACATTCAAATCACCCTACTCATGCAGGATAAGAGGCTGGAAGAAATTCAGCAACAACTAGAGGCGAGTGGCTTGGTAATCAAGAAGGAGAAGGAGCAGCAAGAAGATGCAGGGAACCAGTGAAGAAAAGGCATGTTTTTTGAGTTATTAAAAGGTGTAGTTCTTAGTTTTCATTAGCTATGTGTAGGATCTCTGTTAATTTTTATTTGTAGTCATATGACAATAGTAGCAGATATAAGGCTGACGTATACAAAGCCTGTAAAGATAGACTGAAAACTTTCTATTTTTGGATAGCTGTCAAAAACTACAGGTGGTTAAGAAAACCGGTCTCCCCTCGGGGCGGGTTGAGACCACCTTAAGATTGTAGTGGTTTCAACTTTGTTAATAGAAAATGGTAACTCATCAGCTTAAAAAAAAAAAAAAAAGAATCATCATCATCATCATCATGTAAAAGATATTCTAATACTTTTAATTTTTTTTTTTAAACAGATCAAGGTTTATATTAAAGAAAAAATTGGTTTTTAGGGAGAGATTTTTCAAAATTTGTATCCCTCAATAAGCTATTTACTACTATTATGTAAAGATTATTGCTCTAAGGCCTAAGAAAAACCCTAATAACAATACAAATCTATAGGCCATGAAATTATGGAAAAAATTACAATTTCAGGAGTTAGTGCCTCCCTCACTTTAATCCCCTCACTTTAACCACCTTGGGCTCTCCCAATTTAGGTGGCTCAAGAGTGTATGGTGCCCTCTTCTTCAACTGACCCCACAGTCTACCCATATCAAACTAGCTTTCCGTATGGCCTTGATTCATGGAAATGGAGCATAGATCATAACACTATTTCCCATATTCATTAGACCTTGGTCTAAATTAGTTCCACCATTTTCCTCCAAGCCAACTATCTAGTACAAGGAAAAAATATATTTCTTTAAATTGATGACTATGAAGGATGATGCATTGGAGGGAAGAAAAAATTTTAATAAGTATGGCCACTCGAGCCTTTTCCACTGGTGGCTAGAGCTTATCTCAAGGTGTGTGTGGATTGATAGCGAGTCTACACTCTTCCCTTGCCACAAGGTGTCACATTTAGCCACTACATTATCCATTTGCACACAATCGATGGTTCATTTTGTCTCTAGAAACCATTACAACCTTGAAGGCATTGTATTTGTATGAGAGACAATTCAATTATCAATTTTAGATGGGGCATGCCATCTATGTTGCAAAGCCTGGTTTATTTGAATGTTGTAAACAATTGCTCCAAAAAGAAAAGAATAGGGGGACTAATATGGATCATAACTATGGATGATAAATCATAATTATGTTGAGTTTATGAATAATTTTTCATGCTAGTATAAAAAATAATGGCATATTTTGACAAAACTTGGAAGGTATATAGAGACACTGTGAGTCGGTAATCAAACACATAGTACACTACAATGTTCAAAATTTGTAAATTTTTGTCAATGGAAATGATGAACATGACATATTTAAATAGAAGGTGCATATGCATTACATATATGAATGGTTTGGAGCATAGGGATTTTGAAGGAACAAAGGAATATTGTTATTGGCGTGGCGAGATACTAGTTTATTTTCAACTTTCAACTTCCTGTTTTATGGCTTTACAATTTTCTTCCTATCAATTTCTCTGTGCATTACAATGATATCTTATATATGGTCGACTACCCATCTAATCTGCACTTGAATTCCCGATATTAGACCATAGTTTGGGTATGATCTTGACTTGTGAAAGGAACCCACATCATTATTTCTTTTTTATACGCATGATTTTCGAATGTTGAAACCAACTCATCCATTATTCAAATTATGAAATTAGCCTTTTTTTTAATGGTCTTTTAAAAAGCAAGCTATACAGATATGTCTTGAGGAATATGGGTAGTTATTTATTTGAAATGGAGATGTTTTATGCAAACACAGATTTTCCAAATGAAAATTAATAAATAAATCCCCAGTTATGTTGTTTAGCAATTAAATAATGGCGTAGTTAATGCATGTGGAAGTAATAGCATGGGATTTACTTATCATTTGGGAGTTGGTCCATATGGGTCTTGGTTCTCATTCATTGTGTCCCTTAGTGTTGCTTTGAGAGGTATGTAAAGGAAGGTATTGTTTGATGAAGGTGAAGATTAAAGTTGGTTATGAAGAATCATCCATGGAACTTTGTAGATGCCACAAGGTCTATAATGAATGATTATCTTCAAACCCATTTTTTCTTTTCAATTCATTACCTCCTTTTGTCAACCATGTAAATGATGGAATTAGGCCAATTTTTTACATTGTTTAGCTGTAAAATTAGGGTTGTAATGTTGGAAGCCAATATATAATTTTCGATGGTAGGAATATTGTGTGCCTTGAATTTGTGACATTTCATGATTTTAACCAATCACACTTTGAATTCTATTTGTAGCAAAAAAGCTATATTACTGTCTGCAAAAGGCTCTAGTCTATGCAAATTTCATTTGCCTTCCTTTACATAGCATTTGGAGGTGTACTAGTTTTTACTTAAGCCATATTTTTTTCTCTGAGATGTAGGTAGTTAGTTAGTGCACTTAGTATTTAACCATGCATTCAAACTTTAAGTGCTATTGTGAAAGACATGCCTATTATATAAAAACTAATTCGAAACAGGGCATAGATGTGCCTTGGTTCTTCTCTATTACCATCGTTACATCAAATTAAACTATTATCATATTAACTTAGATTGAAATAAGTAATTGTATCTAGTTTAAGACCTTTGGGCATGCTCACGAACATCTTATAAGCTTCATTAATCCTCCTAACACTACAAATGCATATATAACAACATTGTAAGAAGACACATCAAAATTCAACCCAAAAGCTCTTAGTTCATCGCAAGCTTACAAAGCTTCAACATGCATCCCCACTACATAATAGATTGTCATTCATAAGGCCTAAATACCATGTGGAAGCCCACTTTTACATGCAGCATCAAGCCACTCTATTGCCTCTATTGGAATGTCTCCTCTCTTCAGAATATTGCGCAATATTTTGTATGTAGTCTCATTGGGTGAAACCTTCAATTTTAGATCTATGACTCATATACAACTCACATGCATAGGGAAATAAATGCTTCTAGAATGACACCTAGGGACTCACAATGACAACTCACAACACACGGAAGCATTAATTCCAATAAAATAAAGATACAAGATAACCGAATGTTTCCTAAAACCTGTTTTGGCAATGCCTACAATGTCCTGATTTTGCATAACAATAGGCCATGATTGTGGCTATAATCGAGTGTGGGAGGAGAAGTCTACATTTTGCAGCAGAAAAATGCAACATTTGAAATGGTATTAGAAATTTTGCGTCACAAATTAGCCTGCATGCTTTATATGCAATCCCCTTAACCAATGTATCTAGAAACACCACAGAACTAAACATATCAGTAATAGAGAGGAAGCATTTCCAATGCTCATGGTTGCTTGTTGAAGCAACCTATGACAAAGTAATTGGGCTTCTTCACAAGATATATGGCTGACCCAAAAACATTGGTAGCCATGACCCTGTCTTGTGACTTGAAAGCCACCCTCAGAAAATGATCCCCTAGCATACATGCCCTAACTACATGAAGGCCACACAGGAGAGTAGGGAGAAATGTTTATGTTGTACAACAATAGAATATACAACATATGGTCCTCTTTGGAGAAATATCTCACCTGCGACAAGCATAAGGGATAATAGAGAAGTGAGTTTGGAACTCAACAAATTATGGATTGTTATCCTAGTTAACAAGTAACTCGGATTTCAATCACATAAAAATAGAGCTTCTAATAATAATTTGACGCAACCATATGGTTGCCACACCCTAAACACCTTATCTGGACTCATTCACCCTTATAAGCCTTTAAAGCTTCATGCCCACATATACATATTAGAAGCGTTAAATTTATGCCTTTGCTTTAAAAAAACCCCAGGTCTTCAAACTATCGGAATACATTGAATCAACGGGAAACCTGTAGCTGAACACATAAGCCAGACTTCAAAACCAATTCACCTGCATCTATAAATCCCTCAGGTCTGCTCATCACCCCTTTTCCATTAGTCTATCGCAATATTTCTATAGCATTTATCGCAGACACACAATATCAGAATACATGGAAATACAAAGAAATATGACAACAAACGCTTAGGCCGGATATCAAAATTTATGAAACCACATTTCAGAACTCCATCGGGTCTGTCCAGTCCAAAGCCTTTCCTTCTGCTCCGATCTCCAATCTTTGTAATCTCCAATAGTCAATCAGCAATATTGCTTATTGGTCATCAGCATTCCCCTGTGCCACTATGATCTCTGCTGTCCATTACTCCTTTGGATCTGATGGTCAACCCTAAATTGCATATTGGCACATCGGTGGTCCTCCATGTGTCAACCCTTGACCTCTCCGATTTGTGATCAGCGATTAAATCGTAACCGTCAATCCTAGCTCTGATCTAACGGTTGTCACTTCATCGCATAATCGCAATCTCATCTCTTTAAGGATCAGTTCCGGTATTGTTCCAATGGGTTTCCGCCGATGCGATATAAAGGTTATGCTCCACGTGACTTGATCTGGACCGTTGATCTCATAGATCCAATGGCTCCTGTGCATCAACTCTGCCCATTTCCTCTTTAACTTAGTTTCATTCGCAATTGATGGATTCTATGTTAAAATGCCTTCCTCTACCATACTCTGTTACGACATCCATATTACTATCATTCAATTAATTAATTAATTGCCATCGATCCTTACAGGAGTCTATGGTCAATCATTATGCTTGCAAATGGAATTTAAACAATCTAGCATATATACACCGCACAATTCGAAAAAGGCATAATACACAGATACGTTGCTTGCACACCATCGCTGCTATGATTTAAAGAATATCAAATTAACAGAGTTATGCTTCTTGGCCCTTGATGGCCTGAATTACATTCATTCCTGTCTCTCTTGAAAACATTCCTCTCCCTGTATATAAACTCATAAACACATAATTACATATTTGAGGCTCTCCGACCCTCTCTGGTCTATTTCTTCTAATTGGAGCCTCTGTTTTTCCTTAATCTGCCCGTATGCTTACAGTTCCATCTTGAATCCTCTCGAATCCATTCTCTCCCCCTCTTCAGAAAGGAAAGGGAAATACATATATGTCCTATCTAACAATCTCCTTCCACATATGAAGTAATTCACTATATACTTAGAAATCATATCCTACCATAACTAATCAATATAACTACTTGGCTTGTTCTCCACGCAAGGAGGATCACTTGCCACTTATTCCCAATTCTATTCAGAATTATGGAACAATTAACTACTTACATACTTTGCAATTAATAAAATTAAGCAACCAATTCTTCCTCCAAACTTTCATTAGCCACAACATGTGACCACACCATCACATTGCTGGCTAGGACTAGATGCTCCTCCATCAGAATCCTAAGGTTAAAAATAATCATGATCTCTTGATCATAACTTCTGATTTGTGTCCTCCTCGATCCCATACTTTGTTTGGTGGTATGTCCTTGGTTACTGTTGTTGTTTGTTGTTTTAGCGCCATGCTATAATGCTCCACTAGCTATGCTCTCACTGTCTGCTACTTGCCTTTTTCCTATATCTTGCTGCTTTTTGCTTGTCATCACAATTTATGCCAGGCTTCCACACTTTAATTTGCAATTTACCATTACCTTCACATGTTCCATTCTTTCCAGCCCATCTTCCTTTCTTCTTTTGTCATTTATTTAGTTTATTGGAATGTTGTTGTATGAGTTCCCACAACTCATCAATTTCTTTGTCCACTTCACTTCTCAGCTGATGAATACTATTCTCCTGAAATTGAATGTGTTCTTGCATAAGAACATCATAATCCCTATGCCAATATTTTCCCATATACATCTCTGAAACATACAAATTCCTTCTCCATTGATCCTTTGCACTAATTCCAGTTCCTTCTTCTGGTTTCTCATTCACGACTTCACCACTTCTTACTTCAATTTCCAGTATACTTGCAATTCAGTAAATTTCTTGAAAACTAAGAATTTTTCCTACTTGCTTAAGTACTTGGAATACCTCTTCTTCCAGTAACTTAATTTCTGCACCCTTAAGGATCATGGCATCATATTTGTCTACTTCTGAAATGTCATCTTTAGCCTCTTCTTCATCAATAACACTTTGTGGTACAATAGTAATCTTTTTACTATCATCTTTTGTACTCATCTCTAGTTCAACAATTCCATACTATAAATTCAACATCATTTCATCTTTCTAAGACATTTTGATCTCACCCTTCCTTACTTCGACCTGATCTTCAGAAACAACTCCTTGTTTCAAATTGACTTCACATTGCCTTGTTTCTGCATACAAATCTCCACTAGAATCAATCATTTCATTAAACACAAATGCTTTACCCTATTTCCTCATTATGCGAACATTTCTAACAACTTATTTTCTATATTTGTCATCCATGACAACTTCTTCATTCTCATTCAGTTATGTTTGTGCAGTCTAATCACTTATTCCTTGGTTTCCTTGCCTCTTCTCCAAAAGACTAGACTCATGCCACAAATTTGTCATCTCATTTGGAATTTCTCCTAAGAGCTTTGCATGATTTTCACTAACTTCATTATCTGCAACATCTATCTTTAGTCCTTCTTTACTATGGCTTTCTTCAAGGTCAATAATCTTCAATAACTGTTTAATATCTACAAAGTCTTCTATATCAACCTTCAGTAGTTGTTCTCCTTTGGCTTCAGTCTTCAATAGTTGTCCAATATTTGCATAATTTACTACAGCTATGTTGAATAGTTGCTCTTCCCTCTGCATCACAAGATTATGTGAATTTCCTTCCTCTAACTTCTAAAAAATCACATCTTTTCTTTTCGTTTCCCTCATGACAACATTAAATAGTTGCCTTACTTTAGTGTATCCTACATTTACACACAAAATATCAGTTTTAAAACTATGAAACACCAAGGTCTCCTAAAATAATTTCATCATCAACTCTTCCAGTTGACTCCCACTTATTGAACACACCATAAGATTGTCCACTTGGTTTGTATTAGCTTCACCAGTTTTCCTAAGAAAACTCTTTGTTCTATGTTCATATGAATGGATCTCTTCCTTTCCAAACATTCCTTTTATCTCAATAATTCCTTTGCCATCCTCCTTTTGACTTATCCTTTGGATGTCACCTAACTGGACATCTTCCTTCACTCAACTGTAACTTTTCTCTTTATTCTTCATATGACTGTGGGTAGTCATCTTTCCACCTGTTGGTTTGACAGTTTCCAATAACTGCATGTTTTTCCCCAAGTTTACATGATTTGCAAACATACAACAATTATCAGTTTTAAAAATACAATACCTTTCATCCTCTTTTGATGCTTCAAGCACCAATATTACATCATATATCTTTTGTATTTCAACAGATCCTCTTTGTTGTGACTCCATTTCTTTGAGTCTCTCCTTCTCTAACAAATCAATTTGAATTTGTTCAAGTTCCCTGAACTCGCTTATTAGCTTGGCATTCCACCTTTGTTGCAATAGCTTCTACTTGAACTGTTTCTTCATTCTCCATCTATATCTTCAGTCTTCACTTGCATTTCTTTTTACTGCCATACTAATCTCTTGTTTTTCATTCTGCTGCCAGTTGCCTTCCTCAAATTCACTCTCATGTAGCTGATCATCTCTTTTAAATTGTTGGTTTCTTCCATCTTCATCCTGTTGGATTAATACTTCTATTTCCTTCATGTCTTTGAGGACATAACTTGTTGCTCTTGATATTCCATTTCGCCTTCAAATAATATCTGTTCAATTTCTCTCATTTCAGCATCATATTTATTAATGTTGTCTTCCATACCTACAGTCACATCATTAACTGAAATGTCTAAACATTTACTTAACTCTATAAATGTTTGATACATTTCATCCTTATTATGCATGGTAACCATATCCTTTTCTTTATTAGGTTCTGAAAGCTTCATTTCTCCTTCAAGGTCCTTGAGCAATCTTTCCAAGAACTGTATTTCCATATGAAATATTCCCAGCATTTCATCACAACTTTCACTCTTAGTTTCATTCTTTTCCTGGAAATCCTCCTAAGTTATCCTATTTTCTGCACTATCATACTGCAAATTTATTTCATCAATTTCATCAGACAAATTCATTTTCTTACCTTCCTGGGATACCACTATGGCAATTTCATTATACTTCTGGTCCATATCAACTTCATTTGATTGTCTTACACCAAACAGAATTTCATTTATGAACTCTTTCTGCTATAATAAATCAGCACCTTCTTCCTCTAGAAGACATTCTCCATCATACTTCACCTGAAGAGCTTCACTTCTGTTTGTGCCGGTTTCACCAGACTGTCCATCATCCTCTGCATATCCTGAAAACATACACAAACTATGAGAATTAAAATCACAAGGCTTCATTGCCTCATCTGCTTCCCTTGCCAACGTATCTTCTAATTGTTCTGAACTATTCCAATAGTTCATGAGATCTTCAACTGATCTTTCATTATCCTCTTCACCAAACATTTCACCCTGTTCTGGTCTACAAATGGAAACTTCCATTTCTGCCTCTGCTTCTCTAAGGTTTTCTATCAACCACTTTACCTGTTCTTGTTGCAACCTTCTCTACAACTTAGGCCACTTCACTAGCTTCCTCTTCAAGACCCAACCTTGTCTTTGGTTCTCCTCTAGCAACATTTCTAACGCATCGAGTTCTTCCCTTATCTGAGTCATTTCCTTGTCAATCTCTACTTGACTCATCCGTTTCCTATGGATTGTTTGAGCACCCTTCTCCTTCATCTTGTAGCCTTCTTCTGAACCATCCATATGTCTTTCCATGGCCATCTTCTCTTCTATATGAGCTTCTACACCTGCAACCAATCAAATTCCTTCTAAGTTGATATTCTCACCAAGCTTCTCCTCTGCCTAGTCTCCAAGTCCTCTTTCCTTAGAACTTGAATTGAGGAATCTTGCTCTCTCTCTGGTTGCTCCACTCACTTCTCTTAAGGACTCCTCTATCCTTATCTATTCCAAGTCTCAGTTAGAACGAGGTTCTACTACAATCTCTAAGAACTTCCAAAAGTTATTCCTACAATTTCACTGTTGTAATATGGTGCCAAACTTTGCCATTCATTCAACCACTGCTACTTTCATACAATTGTAATCATAACCTTCATAAGAAAGACATCCTTCTCGCACAAAACTTTCTTCCCTTTCCCTACTCTGATACCAAAATAACACAACCATATGGCTGCCACACCCTAAACACCTTATCGGGACTCATTCACCCTTATAAGCCTTTAAATCTTCATGCCCACATATACATATCAGAAGCGTTAAATTTATGCCTTTGCTTTAAAAAACCCCAAGTCTTTAAACTATCAAAATACATTGAAACAATTGGAAACCCGCAGCCGAACACATAAGCCAGACATCAATATCAGTTGACCCGCATCTATAAGTCCCTCGGGTCCACTCATCACCCCTTTGCCATTGGTATATCGCAATATCACTATCGCATTTATCGCGGACACACAATATCAAAATACATGGAAATACAAAGAAATCCGACCGCAAACGCTTAGGCTAGATCTCAAAATTTATGAAACCACATTTCAGAACTTCTTCGGGTCTGTCTAGTCCAAATCCTTTCCCACTGCTCTGATCTCCGATCTTTGTAATCTCTGATCACCGAACAATGATATCGGTTATTGGTCATCGGCATTCCCCTGCGCCACTCTGATCTCTGCCATCCATTGCTCCTTCGGATCTGATGGTCAGCACTAAATTGCATATCAGCACATTAGCAGTCCTCCTTCCGTCAGCCCTTGACCTCTCTAATTTGTGATCAGCTATTAGATCACAACCATCAATCCTGGTTCCGATCTAACGATTGTTGCTTCATCGCATAATCACAATCGCATCTCTTTAAGGACCAATTCTAGTATTGTTCCAATGGGTTTCCACCGATGCGATATAAAGGTTTTGCTCCATGTGACTCGATCTGGACCGTTGATCTCACAAATCAATAGGCTCCTATGCATCAACTCTATCTATTCCTCTTTAACTTAGTTTCATTCACAATTGATGGATTTTGCGTTAAAACACATTCCTCTACCATACTTTGTTATGACATCCATATTACTATCATTCAATTAATCAATGAATCACCATCAATCCTTACAGAAGTCGATGGTCGATCAACATGCTTGCAAATGGAATTCAAAAAACCTAGCATATATACACTGCACAATTGGAAAAAGGCATAATACACAGATATGTTACCTGCACACCATCGCTGCTGCTATTAAAAGAATATCAAATTAACAAAATTATGTTTCTTGGCCCTTGATGGCCTGAATTACATTCATTCCTCTCTCTCTCAAAATCATTCCTCTCTCTATATATAAACTCATAAACACATAATTACATATTTGAGGCTCTCTGACCCTCTCTGGCCTATTTCTTCTAATTGGAGCCTTTGTTTTTCCTAATTTGCATGTAGCCTTATAGTTCCATCTTGAATCCTCTCAAATCCCTTCTCTCCCCCTCTTCATAAAAGAAAGGGAAATACATATATGTCCTATCTAACAATCTCCTTCCACATATGAAGGAATTCACCATATACTTAGAAATCGTATCCTACCCTAACTAATCAATGTAACTACTTGGCTTGATCTCCACACATCACTTTCCACTTATTACCAATTATGTTCAGAATTAGGCAACAATTAACTACTTACATACTTTGCAATTAATAAAATTAGACAACCAATTCTTCCTCCACATTGTTGGCTAGGCTTAGATGCTCCTGCATCATAATTTTAGAAACCTAAATAAATAATATTATAACTCACGCATAGGTGAGAACAGACATAAATAACCCACAAATTTCATTGATGCATTTGAAAGCATGATAAAGTAGACAATCTTACCTTTTGAATAATATCTTATGGAAATCCAGTTTGGTCAAATGTTGTAAAAGGAGCGAGAACATTATGTCCCTGAGCACAACTCGACCATTTATAAAAAGTCAAATGATAAACATTTGTAGGAAAAATCCATATAGCAAGAAACCTTGGAGAATATTTGTCCTTCTAGTGTATTTGTTCTATGATGTTGGCTTTCAATAGACATATTTTCCTCTAATATCACGCTAGAGGGAGTGCCTTTGACAATTCAAGATTGTACAGGCAAGGATTTGTCATTTCATTTTCAATATTGTCCAATTAACAATAGCAGGATGCATGTGCTAGAAGGACTCACATCATGCATTTAGGTCATGTAAATTTATTTTTTTCTAGGAAAAAATTGCTACTTCTTTATATTAATATAAAAAATATAATACATAGCCATGTTATCAGTTCTTTCTTTACAAGCCATCTTCAGATATTGTCTAAAACTAAACATTTTTTGCACTAAATATCTCATTATCCATCTTTGTTACTACTATTTAGATAATTCTATGCATGTACCCCAAAAATGTACAAAATAGTTCTTAGAATATGTTTCAAAATCCAAAATCTTTTATGAGTAATTATGCGTCAACATTAACCAAATAGTTAACAAATACGTTTAAATATTAAAAATATATATATATATTATCAAGTACCTCTTTTGGATAAAATAAATGTCATTTTGTTTTGCTCCCGCTATATATAGTAAAAAAAATGCTATATAAAGAACATATCAGATTCTAATGCACTTCATCCCATTGGAAAGGATTGGTAGACTAAATTTGTTGTAATCATTTACCTAGTCTATGATGCATACAATACATGTATATCATTATTTTTTTTTTTTATTAAATCTAAAACTAGAATATTGTGTTGATGTTGCACAATGCCCAATGTATAGCAAAGTGCTTATTCAAACTTCTGGTAGCATTGTACATGTAGATTGCATTTCTCATAAACAAAATATGCTTATCTTTGTTTCATCTTCACAATTTTCTTTGTGGATTCTGCCCAACCTCTTCAAATATATAAATCCGAACAAACTATGATATTTTGATTTCATCATGTATACTAATAGTGATTGCATTATAAGTATTGGATGTATGGTTAAAATTAGATTTACAAATATTGTTTTTTTTCAAATTGTAATTTACATGTTCTGTCAACAGGCTTTTTTTTATGTTGTCCATAAATATTAAAAAAAATATGTATTAAAATTCAAATGTTACAGTTTCAATTTTCAATCATATCGTGCCATATCATTGTTCAATAAATTAGATATTTCCATCTTTGTTATCAATCCAAAGTGAAACTTTGAATATATAAATGATAAAACGTTGCAGGAAGTTTGGAATACTACAGACTGGAATACCAAAAATATAAAACATCACAGTGAGATTGAGGTGGTTCCAAAATTAAGTGAAATGTTACAAACCGAGAACTTGTATTCAATCATCCGAGGATTTGGAATGCAAACACAAGCACAGAAGAACGCAGAAATATCACATTTATGATTTTACCGATGCAACAAATCTTTTAAAAGATTGCTTGATTTATAAGGATGCACACTTTTTCTATCTGCATTTCAATAAATAATGAAATGTAGTTCATCATTTACCAACTTTACTTACCTATTTAATATTAAAGTACATCTCTTTACAAAATAGTAAGGAGATCAATCAAACTACTTACCATCATGATGGGAAAATGTGGCCATTTCTAGTGAAGACTCTGAATGTGTCATATGTAAACCGTAATGTTATGAAATCACAAAGAAAAATAAAATACTGTAATTTCACATGCAATTCTTACATTCAAAAATAATTATTGGGAAAACATCAAATGCTCAAGCAGGTGCAAGTCATTGCAACTTCCAGACTTGAAACGGTATATGTACTTTGGGGGTAGGAAGTGTCGGTCTTTCTGACTTGCATTCAGGAATTACCAGTTCATAGTAGAACGCAGAACTTCAGGATTGTATGTGAACAATAATCATGGAGGTTTTTGTAGTAGAATCTTGCAAAGTTAAAATGTTGAAGGTATTTCCAAACAAATTCCAGCAAGGAAACGAAACTAAATACGGCCAAGGCAAGAATTTCTTGGAGATGGAAATAGTAAAGGAAGCTTGAGCATTTATAGAAGAAAGAGCCACAAGTTGTGCATACCCTTTTCCCACTACAAAAATTCTCTATTTGTTAATAGAATAATTTCATCATATGAAAATATGTTTTTCTCTTTAGTCCATATTCAACAAAGAACCACGGAGCTGCATTATTTGCTAAAATAAATGATTAGAATGTTGATGGTGGGACTGAATTTAATATGGAGAATTTGACATTAGATAGAAATGGGAACCATGATGATGCTTTAACGTGATTCTAGCTAAGTCAAAATTCAATATCCATTTCCTCCCCGTCCATAGGACAAAGGATCATTCACAATGTGCATCTAGCTTCTAGTTTTGACCCCAAAAATTATTTCAATAAGAAATATAAAAGTTATATATTCGAGATAGTTTGTAATAAGTTTCCAGAAAGTTTGATGAGGTTACCCCAATCTAAACAAAAAGCATTTTTAAAATTTGATCGATTATGGAACCAAGTTATTACTAGTTTCGTTGTTGTGGATTTGTTAAAGGATAGAGAAATGGACAATTAGAACGTACCCTGCTTGAATAAAATATTTCATGTCGGCCTTCGACATCTTTGAAGTAATGGCAATTACATGGAGTAAAACATGTAAAAATTGAATGAATTTACTTCCAATTACATGACATGTTACACCTAGACATGTGAAAAGGAGACAAGGGTTTGGTTGAATTTTCTGTAGAGGGGAGTTGTATTTGAAGTCTATCAAATCTGCACTATTGTATTAAAAAAAAAAAAAATTCTAAAAGCAATGTATAGAGAAAATTTGTTGAACTTCTTCAAGAACATGTCTTTAGTGAAAAGGAACTATTTTCTCAATTTAATAATGATTTAGTTGAACAAGTGCTGGAAGAATGTAATGAATATCATTTTCAACTTGAAACTCTTTTGAGAAAAATTCAAGAGGAAGGTTTGGATGTGGAAACAACTCAAAACCAAGACCATTTTGATGTTGTTGTTTATCACCTTTATTTGATGTGCAATACATTTCCTCATGTCTTACATGTACAATCGGGCACAAATGACACAAAGCTTAAGGTGGAAACTTGAAACTGTACTTCCATAAGAAATTCAAATGAAGCTCAGCCATTTTGAGAAGGAATATTTAAAGTGTTACTCAGAAATATTGGGATCACACACACTAGAGTTATACCTTGACGTTACTAGGGATATGATCTCCCCAAAAAATCCATACATTAAGGTCCACGTTGTTTTTCTTGATCTGTCAACATCATTGATACATAACTCACTGCATTTCATGGAACATACTAGAAGCTAGATACAAACTAGGAAAAGGAAACATTGTTGTCTATGAACCTAGTGTTTAAAAAATATGGAATTTGTTACAGGCTGTTGTGATGAGTAAATAAATGTATGCTTTGTTGGATTCACACCTGAGTCCTCATGTGTAATCATAGGTAGCTTCCAATTTACATTGTATTAAACATGATCAATGAAAGAATGTGAATGCTAAGCTTTAAAAATTCGAGGGTCTTTAGATAGTAGATTTCAAAAGCAATTTCTAATAAAATGGAAATGAATTTTTAAAAGCCGCAACATGGGGATTTTACAGAATAATCACAATTGAATTTCAAGTGGGCAGATTCAGAAAATTGTGAGTGATTTGGGGGATTTCTTTGGTTCTCCTAGAGGGTATATGAGTAGTGTCTATAAAAAACAGTTACTAATCAATTTTGGTTTATGAATAAGCTATATCAATAGTTGATATTTTGTAATGCCTGAGTAATAACCAAATCTACAGAAGGAGGCGTTCCTCTTCCTCAGTATTCTAACTAGCCTACAAATTTACTCAAAAATCATGGAAATTTCTGTAAGATTTTGATAAAATCTGGCAGTAATTTTTGTAAATCTAGGTTACAATTGTAGAACTTCAAAATTTTGGGTGCCCCAAAAGTTTTTGATGGTATGGAATCCCTTTTCACCATCAAAACCATAATTCAAACACTGCTACTGTGAGATTTTTTGAAATATTTTTTATCGGGTTTTGGCCACTTTTGACCCAGGTTCCATTTTAAATGTTTTTCCAAAACCATTAGTGTACAAGATTTACAAAATTTTGGGTGTCCCTGATGTTTTTGATGGTGCTAAATGCATTTTCACCATCAAAAGCATAATTCAAACACTACTACTATGATATTTTTTGAAATTTATTTGGCCAGGTTGTGACCACTTTTGACTATAAGTTTTGCTTTGAATGTTTTCCAAAACCATTAGTGGACAAGATCTACTATCAAGATACAATGCGAGGGTTACCCCATTATTTCAGAAAACCACTACAGGGGGTCACTGAATAGTTGTTTTTAATTTATGGAAACCTAAAAATGATTTTTAATGCACGTGGAATAAAAGATGGGACCGTCAGTATCTTCACTGCATTCCAAACTTTATATTATGAATTTTGACTAGGAAAATATCACATGTCAAAAGGTTTTCCATTGCCTTAAACTTCATCATTTATTTGACCATTGTATTGCATGAAGGGGTTGCAACCTCTGCCACAAATTTCAACTAGACATGGGCCACAATAGTTTTGCCCCTACTTGGAGGCTTCATAGCAGATGCTTAAATTGGAAAATTCATTTACATGTTGCTTTTCCTTCCAGACTTTGTTGCTTGAGCCAACTATTGTTGAGTTTAGATGTTGTTGGAGGCTTCTACTATTCAAGAGCCAATCAACAACAACAACATTTCAGTAAAATGTGGTTTACTAAAACGAGGACTTATAAAACACTACTGGACAGAGGACAAAGATAAAGCCTCAAATAATGCGGTTTTTTAAAAAACAATTATTGGATATAGGACAAAGATAAACCCTAAGATAATATGGTCTTTAGAAAAACAACTAGATAAGGAAAGAATATAAAATTGTTGACACCTAAT
>APFE030949773.1:0-18417 GCA_000404065.3 Pinus taeda | reverse complement strand
TTTGTGTTATAAGACAATTTGTCAAGGTTGGACAAAAACCAAATAACCCACACATGTTCTCAACGTTTTAGTATAAAAGGATATGACTTGAGAGTCATTTCATACACACTTCTCTCTTGATTTCTCTCCACTTGGCTTACGTTTCAATGGAAGAGAAATCTAGGAGTGGAAGACCTAGACATTGTAGGAAATAAGGTTTCCCTAATCATAGTAAAGAAGATAGACCAGCAAAACTATGGAAGGGATATACCTTGACCTAAAGGACCTCATGGAAGAAGTTTAACACAACTATGGAGGAGGTCTTAATCATCCCTAACACTATCCTAAAAAAGCCCTATCACTATCCTAAACAAGTCCTAAATGCTGTCCTAAACAAGCCCTAGGTGTTGTACTAAATAAGCCCTCGACACAATCCTAACACAACCCTACTAACTTAGAGGACACAGTCAAGAAGGAGGGTTATAACTAGACCTAGACACAACTACCCAGCCACAATCAAGGAAGGTTATGACATGCCCTTGCTGTAGCATATGGAGGCTGGAACAACATGTTAAAAAAGGAATATTTTAGGGTCATTTTCAGGGGGACAAAGATGTTGTTAGGAGGGCCGAGGAGCTAGACTAGGAGGCCGCATAATTGAAGGTGGGTTTTGGCATGATCGTTCGGCTGATGTAGGTTATAGGAGGATGCCCTAACCAATCACCAAACTATGTCCATGAACAATAGTACAAAGGTATGTCTATTCTCCATTAATTACTTGTGTTGGGTCCATGATTTTGGATCAGTTTGGATGGGATGTGCTTGTAGCGTGTAGTAGGCAAAGTGGAGGGGAAGACTTGATGGTTAGATTCCCTAACAAGTGGTAGCATCTATAGTGACTATTCATTGATGTATTAGACAGTTGGAGAATCTGTTAGCAGCCATGTGGAGGGGCTTCTTAGGTGTAGGATACTATGACATAGGGACAACAAGGTCACTTGGTGGAGAAAGCAATGAGAGAGCAACAATAACTTGCAAAAAACACATGGCAGCAATAGCATGGTGCTACAATTGGGACAACAACATGTTGGGAGAACAATGACATTGTAAAATAGCATGTTGGGACAATAACAATAATGGGATATCAATGACATTGTGGAGCAACGACTCAATGGGACAACAACCACATCAAGGTGCAACAAGTACATTGTGGCAAGCTTGGTGGTACAAACACATTGTGATAGCTAGGCTATGATTGTTGATGGAGCATGGTACATGGGACATCAAGCAATCATTGTGAAATAATGAGATGGAGCATGATGGGTACGATGAGGTACAATATGAGGTAGCATTGGTGGGTGCAACAATATGATGAGGTTTAGCATAGTGATGATGGGTGTAGCATGGTGTAACACAATGAGGTGTAGCATAATGATGAGGCGCAACACTATCATGGGTGATGATGTCAACTGAGAGGATCAGTTGAGGAAGCATGTGTTGAACTAAGTTCAAGTACATCATGTATCATATTCTTAGAGATGATGTATGCTCTTATTTAGATAAGTGAAAGTGTTTGAATTTGGTTGTAAATATACTATCTCTCTCTCTCTCTTTGTTGAAATATTTAAGAACATATAATAACAATTGAACAAGGGTTTCCCCACATTGGGGTTTGTCCCTGGCTAGTGCCACATCCCTTGTCCTCTTTTCTTGGATTTTCTTCTGCAATTTATGTTTATGTTCTATTTGAAACCTACTCTAATATTGATGTGATTGTTAATCTGGAAAAGGTATTGAGCTAACTGTGAAAATTGAAATAAATTTCTCTAAGAATGGAACATACCTAAAATTAACATGGTATCAGAGCTGAGCTGAGGAAAAAACCTAAGCAAGAGTGAAAGAGAAACCACCGAAGACAATTGGGAAAGGAAAAAAGGCTCAATGGATTCCTCATCCCTCTTCCAATTCACCAAGGTGAAGTCTAAGATTAAAATATTATCTGAATGTTACAATGGAAGCTTTTGATGGCCTACCTAAAGATCACTTCATTGGGAAGTTTGGATCTAAGGGTGGAAGGAAGGGAAGATTCCTTGGTTGTAATAAGTCCTGCGATTATGCGAAGGAGTGTCTGAATGGTAAAGACACATCACTTGATGATGATAACAATCATTCCATGGACATCTTCAATGATCAGAGGAATGATAGGTAATGTACGTCATCAAGGAAATGACCGACTCTTCAAGAAAGAAAGGAATCCCATGTAAGAATAATAAAATGTTGTTTCTGATAAGATAATGAAGTGTTATCTTGCATTGGACCTCTCCTTCAGATTCTTTCGGAATCTGTCTTATTGATTTTAGTGCTTCAAGGAACTTCATCGAATAGAAGGGTGCTCTCTCTAATTGGGTAGAGATGGAAACAATCGTGGGATTATACTAGGATTTGATGCCACCTATCCCACAAAGGTTGTAGGGAATGTCACCCATCAATTGAATGCAGGTAACTCAATTCATTTATGAAAATCTCTTTATGTACCTAATCAAGAAGAACCTAGTGTCCATTTTTGCAATGGAAGTCAAAGGTTACAGGGTGGCATTCATCGATGGAAAGGTACATGTTTGAAAATAGAATTTTCAAAGATGCTTTTACTTATGGGTTTAGGGTTATAAATTTGTATCAAGTTGTAGGATGGTCCATCAGGGACATGTCAGTTGACACATCTCATCTATAGCACCATAGGTCTAGTTATTATGGGACCCTACCTGATGTGAGTTAGATGGTGATAGGGACACCTGAATTGAAAAAGAGCACGAAGGTACTTGTCCAAGATTTATCGAAGGAAAATATTACAAGGGGACCATTCCCTTCATGTAGTAGGTCCACAGGTTTGGAACAACTAAGGGGTTTGAGATTCATGATCAGGAATCTCATGTATGCAGGTGGAATAGAGCCCTCTATGGCTTGAAGAAAAACTCCCCAAGCTTAATATGAGAGGATTGATACCTATCTGATGAAGCTCAGATTCACTAGGAGTGAAGTCGATCCAAACCATTACTTGAAGGTTGTGGATAATAGACCTCTCATACTAGCACCTTCTGAGGACAAAATCTTTCTGAAAGGTGCATACCATCTAATTTAAAAAAGTAAGAGGGAGTTGGATTCCAAATTTGGAATGGTGAGTTGTAAGCCCACGACTGCCTTGATGGAGCTTAACTTTCAGAAGTTATGTGGTAGTGATGTCAGACCAGATTTCAGAACTACCTCTGATTTTCATAAACTCATCCGCATTGATGTTCTTGGTGAACTTCTGTCTCGACACATGTTTTTCAGTTAGTATGATGAGCTCATATATGGCTGAGCCTCACTATATTGGTTCCAAGAAGCTTCTTAGATATATGTTGTGTACAATCTCTCATGGATTGAGATACACTACCAGAAATATGAAGTTGCATGATTATTCGAATATTGACTAGCCTAGCAATGTGGAGAACAATTCTGAGTGTTGATTCTCTTTGGGTTCTGCTCCATATCATGGATGAGCAGGAAGCACAAGACGGTTGCTTTGAGCACCACTAAGACATAATACATAGCTACGAGTATGATCTTGTGTGATGCTACCTGGTTGTGGAAGCACTTCAGTGAGATATTTGTACACATGACATATACTTCCATGATGTTCTATGTCAACTAGGGGGGATTCAATTTTTGAGGAATCCCATATTCTATGATTTCTCTAGTATATAAACATCATATACTACTTTATCTATGATATGGTACATCGATGAGCGAGGAGGCTCTATCGCATTGAGACTGATGGATAGATCACATACATTTTGTCAAAGCCCCGGGGAAAGGTCAAATTTGTGACTTTCCCAAATGACTTGGAGTCATTGAGAGACCCTCTTATGAGGGTCTTGCATTATACATGCATTGAGCTCTAGGATATTCAAGGGGCTTGGGGTACTTCTTAGAGCAACAAGTGACCATAGGGTGACTCACCCTCCCCTAATAGTGTGTTGTGTACAGGGTGAATGGCTCAGCCTTCCCCTGTGATACCCCATGGAGACTTAGGGACAAGTTGAGTGGTTCTCCTATCGAGGCATCCTACTCACACAGTCTGGGACTCATGGGAAGTACATCTCATCTAACCAATTAGCAGGGAAATGGGGTTAGGGACCATATTAGTACTATCAATGGATGCATCATTGTATCTATCATACTCCCTATGTTAGGATCACCGAGTCCATTGATATGGGATCAATGAAACTGATTTGGGATTAGTATGAATGGTTTGAGATACTCTTGTGATATTTATTTTGGATCAATGAAACTGACTTTGGGTTAGTAAGAGTGGTATGACACACTCTGTTCATATGGGATTGACTTCAGGTCAATAGAGAATGGTATGTGAAATTCTCGATCAATTTTTCTTCTTCATGGTTCAACAGAGTATACTTCAGTAGATCGAATCAGTGCAGGGCACTGATCGCAGAGATAATACATTTTGGGAGATGGATCAAGGGATGGAGTTCTCCCTAGCTGAGAGGGAGTGTTAAAATCAGAAACTAGGGCAAAACTCCATGTGGGTCATCTTATTTATGGTAGCTAGTATTTTTCTTGGATCCCTCTCATCGAGAGGTGTAGGATTGACCTAAAGAACATACGATTCTGATAAGTATTCATGGAGTTATGGATATGTTTATGTTATAAGACAATTCATCAAGGTCGGTTAGCAACCAAATAACCCACACATGTGCTAAATGTTTTAGTATAAAAGGAGATGAATTGAGAGTAATTTCACAAAAACATTTCTCTTGATTTCTCTCCACTTGTCTTGGGTTTTAGTGGAAGAGAAATCTAGGAGTGGAAGCCCTAGACGTTCGAGGAAAGAAGGATTCCCTAGCTGCAACAAAGAAGATAGACCAACAAAGCTATGGAAGGGAAGTACGTTGACCTAAAGGAGCTCATGGAAGAATTTTAATGCAACTATGGAGGAGGCCTTAAGCAACCCTAACATTGTCCTAAAAAATTCTTAACGCTATCCTAAACAAGCTCTAAATGCTATCATAAAAAATCCCTAAATAATGTCTTAGATAAGCCCTAGACGTGGTCCTAACATAGCCCTAGTAACCTAGAGGATGCAGTTAAGAAGGAGGGTTATAACTATCCCTAGACACAACTACCTAGCTGCATTCAATGAGGGTTATGACATGCCCTAGCTGTAACATATGGAGGCTGAAAAAATGTGTTAAATAAGGATTCTTTTAGGGTCTTTTTTAAGGTGACAGAGATGTTGTTAGGAGGCCCAAGGATCTGGGCTATAAGGCCACATAATTGAAGGTGGGTTTTGGCATGATCATTGGGTTGTTGTAGGTTATAGGAGGATGACCTAACCAGTGACCAAAATCTATCCATGAACAACAATGTAAAGGTATGTATATTCTCCATTAATGACTTGTGTTGGGTCCATGGTTTTGGAATAGTTTGGATGGGATGTGCTTGCATCCTATAGTACCCAAAGTGGAGGGGCAGACTTGGTGGTTAGATGCCTTGACCCATGGCAGCATCTACAGTCATTATTCAGTGATGTATTAGACACTTGGAGAATCTATTAGCAGCCATGTGGAGGGATTTCTTCGGTGTAGGGTACTACCACATAGGGACAACAAGGTCACTTAGTGGAGAAAGCATTGGGACAACAACAACAACTTGAAGCAAACACATGGCAACAGTAGCATGGTGCTACAACTGGAACAACATCATATTGGGATAACAACAACATTGTACAACAACGTGTTGGGAAAACAACAATAATGGGACAACAATGACATTGTGAAGAAGTGGCACAATGGGATAGCAGCAACAACAAGGTGCAGCAAGTACATGGTGGCAAGCTTGGTGCTGTAAACACAGTGGGACATCTAGGCTATAATGCTTGGTGGAGCATGGTACATGGGACAACAAGAAATCATTTTGAAATAATGAGATGCAGCATGATGGGTATGGTGAGGTACAGGATGAGGCAAAATTGGTGGGTGCACCAAGATGATGAGGTCTAACATAGTGATGATGGGTGTAGCATGGTGTAGCACAGTGAGGTGTAGCGTGATGACGAGGTGCAACACTATGATGGGTGATGAAGTCACATGAGAGAATTAGTTGAAGCATCATGTCTTCAACTAAGTTCAACTATGTCATGTATCATCTTCTTAGAGGTGATCTATGCTCTTATTTAGATACGCCAAAGTGTTTAACTTTGGTTGTAAATTTACTCTCTCTCTCTCTCTCTCTCTCTCTCTCTCTCTCTCTCTCTCTCTCTCTATTGAGCTATTGAATAACATATAAGAAGAATTGATCAAGGGTTTCCCCACATTGGAGTTTGTCCCTGGCTAGTGCCACATCTTGTGTCCTCTTGTCTTGGCTTGTCTTATTCGATTTATGTTTATGTTCTATCTATAGTTTACTTTAATATTGATGTGACTCCTAATCTGGAAAATATATTGAGCTAACTGTGAAAATTAAAATAAATTGCCCTAAGCATAAAACATACCTAAAATTAAAAAATGAAGATGGTCACATAAAATTTGATCTACATGAAAGTAAAAGGTATCAAAGGATGTAGGATATCTTAAGAAGGTCTTGTATACAAGATCTAGGAAGGAAGATAACTATCATTGATCTATAATGCACTAACAAGGTAACAAGTGTGGGATAGGGAAGTTACCTGATTCGATAGCTTATGGTCTCTATGCTAAATAAATAAATATAAGTTGATGGAAAAAATATTGAAGGTTAAAGGACTAAAACATGTTCAGAAAGGAAAGGAAAGTTTGCTCCTCAAGAAAACCAAAATAAGTATAGCTAATATTCAATGCTATGGAAATATTTTGGAATCTCATATCACTAGACAGATGGAGGAAGCTGAAGAAAAGGGACCAAGGAAAGAGGGAGTAACGGATCTCTACTATGAGTAGGATAGTATCCCTCACAAAAGGATCCTATCATAATCTTATGTTATAAGATATGACAATGATAATAAGATGCATCATGACATCATGGAAGCATTAGAAAAAAGAGCTTGTGACACCACCATGGGAATCATGAAGGAAAAAATGCATGGTAGACAAACATGTAGGATATAGCTCTTCAGAATATCAGTGGACATTGTAGGAAAGGAAGAAGTCATTGAGGACAAGGCTCATCCTACATCAAGTCAAAAGGGAAACATTTTCCAGATGGAGATATACAAAGATCCTCAAGATACTCTGATAGAATCGTCATTGAAGGGTTCACTAATCTAGGGGAAAAGCAAGTGCTTCATCAAGAAATCCAACTTGTGGAATTCATAGATGATGTTATGGTGATATAAGAGAAGAAGTAGATCAAGGGGTTGAAGACACTTCAATCAAGGAAGCTGCTGAAAGAAGCCTAGATGACCCAAAGGTAAAGTAATGTATGTATGCTTATATTTAATATGATAATGTCATGTCACATGGTTGCATGTAACACGGATCATTACTTCTATCTTGATAAGAATGATAAAGAGAAAAATGATCTCATCATCTGAAATAAGGCATAAGACACACTAGATGAAATCAATATAGTATGTCCTCATACGAGGTATTAGGTGGTTGACCACAACTAAGAAACTTTGATTAAAAGCACCTTAGAATGGAATGTGTGGAGAAGGAAGAAATCATGTGATATGCAACCCTAATGAAGGAAATCAACATCCAAAAACAGACTTGAATAGGAAATCTCCCAGAAAGTTATGAAGACTCTGATGGAAAATAAGAAGGCCCTTGAATATAAATATCCTTTCGAGATTTGTCAACATGAATGCAGGATGATGATAACTACAAGAAGATGTCACGATGAACATCCATCTCATAAGGTATGACTTGATTTAATATGTTTTGATTTCTTGAAAAATATATGATAAGTTCATGCAGGGCTACTCAGACAAGAGTTGTAAATAAAAGTACAACTAGCATTCATGTGGAGGATAGAAAAAGCATGATGAGGAAGTATCCGTGTGAAAAAGGTTCTAGATATGAAGAAGGCCACTTTCTAGGAAGAAAGGAATGACATGTAAAACTAAGCAGAAAAGTGATTGATGTTTGATTCCCTACAAGGAAGGATCTCAAATGAATTCATGACATCAAGGAGAGAAGTTGATCAAACAGCTGAAGGAACCATGAAGAAGAAGTTGCTGATGTATATAAGATTCCCTAGCTAAGAAGGAGCTATGACAAGTTCCTCATTAAAAGAGAGCTTGGGAAAGTTGATGATCAGAGGAAACTTGGGAATATCTTCCCCCACTGAGAGGGAGAGATAGAAACAACATTCTTGTCTTCATTTTGGAAGAAGGAATGGAAAAATTGGGTAATCATTTGACATCTAATACTCTTTGAGGATGTATAGGGAATCCAACTCAAGAGTAGGGAAGAGGACTGACATTCTTTGGGGTTGGGAATCCAAGATAAGAATAGTCCTAGAAGGTCATACTTAGTGAAAACCTAGGTGGGTATGTACCTTGAGAGACAGTGATGAAGGTGTCTATAATCATTAGTCTCACCAACATTATGCTCTGATCTACGATAGAGTTGTCAATCAAGGCCTTGCTATGGAAACAATGTTGGTTACTATTCTTCTATACAAATGGGTTACCAATCTAATTCTTCTTATGAGAAATTATTCAGATTGAGAATGACCAAGTATCATTATGAATATCTCCCTATTTAAGAGGGAGTGTTGAAGAAAGTGTAACTAGGTTCGGTCTTCATGACATTGTAATTATGTTTTATGTAAAATATATCTATTGTATTCCTTGCATCATGGGTTTCATGATGAATAAGTGCCATTCATATGTGAAATACTTCTTCTTGATGTATTTATGATTTGTCATAATTAAGGAGCTCGTCTGGAGACTATGTTCAATGTATACAAAAGTGTCTAACAACCCTCCAAATGACAAGCACAATCCTCCAAGTCAGCCAACAAATCGAACTAAACTCATTCATGTCGGCCTGCATAATAAGGTGACACAACTCTTCATGAGTACAAGTCGGCTTGTATACAAGACATACCACTATATATATGCAACTAGATTCAGAGAGAGAAAAAAGTCTCTACAACTTCAGATATCTCTAAAATATTGTTATTAATTACTGTGAAATCTTTGTATACCTTTCTGAAATCTCATAAAAATAAAGTACAAGAACTCAAACAATCATAACAGAACATGAAGGTCAAATGAAGACAATATTACAATGTTTCAATTGGAGAAGGAGTCCATATTTTTCGGATTGATATTACACAGGTGCACACTCTCACAATCTTGACATAATAAGGAGCATTGATGTATTCTCAGCATAACTGTGACACGAAAAATTTCGGTTCAAGGAGAATATAGTTATAATCTCGTTGATGAAGGTGATTTCATGCTCATGCAATAGCACACACAGTCTCATAATAATCATGATGAGAAGGTATCAAAGTAACACACTCTAGCTCAGTGATGCAGTTGTGAAACAATCATGATTTTGGTGGATTTATGTATAGATCACGTTCACATATTTGAATATCTCGTTTGTATGTTTAAGACCTCAATGAGGGTGCAACAATGGTGTTGCAGCATTGATGAAGATCTCAGTGAAGGTGTAGTCATGGTGCAGAAGGAATGAAGATCTCCTTAGTGTAGAAGTGATGGCCTCAATGGTGCAGCAATGGTGATCTCAATAGTGACAAAGAAAAGGATTGGTGTCTTGGCCTTGGAGTGGCTTGATAGGTCAAGGGTCATGGTATTGGTGTTCAACAATTGGAATCTCAATAAGAATAATTTTCACTAGGTTTTCCTCTCCAAGAGGGAGAGGTTTTCGCCCTAGAAGAAAGCCAACATCGTGTGTTCTTATCTCTTTGTTTTGGTAGCTATTTGATGAAGTAAGAAATACACACACTACTGATATCAAGAAAATATTGTGCTAATAAGATAAATATAAAAGACCTCACAAATAATTATCATGCTAAGAAGAATCTTATTAACTATAATTTCCCCAGATTCTTCTACAGGATCTAGGAACTAATAACTCAACCCACAACCATAAGGAAAATGAGCGTAAAATAGAAAACAAAAGATAAAACCCACAACACCATGGCTATCCATGAAATGCAAAGGCTAGGAATAACCATTGTCAATCTAGGAAAACCTCCATGCCAATGACGAATCACAACCAAATAACCACATGCATATGTCATGCATGTAAAAACTAGCAAGGAAATCATACATGCAACTTGGTACATGCTAGTAAAACCCACTGTATTGTTGATCCCATTGTCCCCTTGCACTTTCCTACTCTTCAGTTTCCATCTTGCTCCAAATCCTAAGTATGCCACACACCTCCAACGGTGCTCCAAGAAGACAATAATTGTTGAAGAGTATGAGAGAGAGAATATAATGAGAGTGCCAAAGACTAAAGTGACAAAAGACAACACTAAAAAAAGCCATGAGTTGATCCACAAAATCCTTTTTATCATTGAGGCTATTTCCTTAATTTTCCTTAATTTTTCCTTTAATTTCCTTCTCATGAAAATATGTGACTTTTCACCTTCCGTTTCTCCTATTTTCATTATTTTCATGAATAAATGCCAATTAATGCCACTTTTCCTTTTCCATTTCCTTTGCCAATTTCAATAGCCATTCATAAATAGAAGTGATTCCCACTAGAATGTTTTGCTTCCATTCAAATTGGAATACATGTCCCATGACCTTCGTCTTATTGGTTATGTTTGGCTTGAGGGGGCCTGACCCAGGTTCAGCTTTAGTTAGCTAAACAAATGCCTACACTACTGGCCCTTTCGGCATGAGGCCAAGGAGTACGAAATGAAGTCTCACCCGAAGCAGTATGGGGGGATGTTGGAACCAAGTTTCCCCACCCTTGAGATGGATGTGATGTCGATTTATTTCACCTATACCTACCTTCACGCAGGTTTCTTAGCCCTCTGTTCCACCCTTCATTATCTTCGCGAAATGGTAAAATTGGTTCTAGCATAGCCCTAACCTACAGCTCAGGGACTTCCACACTGCTAGGGCACTGAACTGCGATATCTCCCAAACTAGGCTAAATGTTTACTTATCTTATTAACCGATCTTAGTTAGCTCCATGTAAAAAGATTTTATTACCTTCATTCACTTAACCAACACATTTACATACATTCACGCATCATATAAGCATTATAAGTCAAATTCATACCCAACATAACAAGATGCATAAACAGGAAATATAGATGCATAAATTGTAGAATACTTCTCTTTATTGATAATTTTGGACGATTACAGACTCAACCCACCTTGCACACTCAGCTACAGGGGTCTGCACTCTCAGCTGCAGACTTCTAGGCCTCTGCACACTCAGTTGTAGAGCCTCTACCTATGCTACAACCCAAATTTAGACATCTATCTTAGAGATATCTCTTATACATCATATCTTCATTTTCCTATCTTCTCTCCTTGCTACTTAGAGCTTAACTATATTTATACAATCCCATGGTTCACGGACCATGGGTAGAGATTTTACAGCCAACATTACATTTCCAGAATAAGGGCAGATAACCCTATGACTCTTCCACACCTACGCGCTCCGCGGACACAAAATGTGCAGTATTTATACTTGGATTACAAAATTTAACCAAAATATGGGCTTTTAGCCCCAAAAATACCCTTGGGGGATCCTGCACCCAACAGGCCCCCAACACAAACATTGTGACTCACCCTCGAGTCACTCTACAAGTGTGGAGATCTTACCGTGAAGGTCTCCCAGCTCCATTTGGATGACCGCTACCTCGATAGTGCACTTAGCAGTGACTTACTGGACTTCTTCTACTCGCTGCTTGGTGACTATCGATGAACTGCTACCCTGAATCTTCTGCTAAGTTTCTTCTAGTATCATGAGCTTTCCTTCAATGGAAGTTGTGATCGTATATTCCTCATCTATCCATGGTTGTAGTTGTACTTTTAAGACCACTTCTTTATGTTGAGAAGTATCCACCTTTTCCTTAAGCGCGTTGACCTCCTTCATCCATGTCAGTGTTTGTGTAAGGATGACCCTCTGTGCAGTCCCTTTGACCTCGTCATATCTTTGCTATATCTCACGCACCTCTGCCTCCAGGTGCTCTACATTCGGGTCCTCCTACAGGGTGGTCAGGACCTTGAATGGCTACTCAAAAAGTCAGGTGTAGTCTGCTACTTCAATGTCAACCACCGCTATTGTTGTTGTAATAGTGGCGGTATGATCATCCCTGCCTTCCAGTGGAGTTGAATCCTACACCCGCAACTACAATTCTAATCTTTATAGTTTCATCTCTAGTTGAATCCTGACCATCTTCGTTCGAGCGTCGCGCACCCCCATGGCCAACTTGCAGACGCACGCCTCAACTGGTTCTTCTGCTTGAACGTCCAACTTCGGGACCATTCAGTAGGCTTCCTCCACTACCTACATAATTTGTTTATTCTATTCTACTACCTTCTTGTGCTGCAGGCCCAACTTTTTGATATTGATGAACTACTCACTCATCAGTTGTAGAGCACGACTCTCTCGGGCCCTAAGTTTCGTGGTGACTCCGTCCTGCAAGAGGTGGAGCATCTCTTAAGGGAGCACGGACATATTCAACCCCACCCCTTTTAGACAGCTAACCATGGGCTTGTCGGCCTCATTTTCTATAGTAAGTGCCCCATTTGGTAGCAGTATCGCATTAGTCACCCTTGTGCGCAACATCTCCTCGGCAGCTGAAGTGTTGATCGCGTGGCTGGTGGACACTATTCCAGCCTATGGAGTGTGAGCCTGCAACTCTTCCAGCATTGTCGAGAGAACCCCTAATACCAATTGCAGGTGCTCTTGAAACTATGGAAGGGCATCCATGGTCACATTGCTCACCGTTTCTCCAATATCCTGCAAATCCCCCTGAGTGAGGGTGATTGGGTCGAAGGATGTCTTTGACACCTTGGTTTTCTTTCGTGGAACTAACTTCTCCTGCAGGCACTAACACTTGATTTGGGTGGATGTTGTCTGCGGGTCCATGCTATCTTGTTCCGTTGGCTCCTATGTTTCTGCTTCAGTCCCAGGTGAAGGTGACTTCTATCCTTCACACTCTTCTACTCCTGTCCTTTGTTGTTCGGTCAATTTCGTGATGTTGCACGATGCCTAAGCATTAGCATCTGCTTCCTCCTTTCTGCACTTTTTAGCTAGCTATGTCATTCAGAGAATTTTTTTTCCTTCTTACGCTATGCAACGGACATTTCTATTTCCACTACAGAGCCTGCTAGAGCACGCCACCTCGGTGGCCAAGACTCAAGGACTACAAAGAAAACATCATCATTTGCTAGATATGGTAACTTATGCCATGTCTTCATTGGGTCCTTTTGCGCCCTAATAAAGACATGGAGGAAATCCGCCTTGAACTCTACAAAGCTATGCAAACTAGCATATACTATGGGCAACAAACGTGGCTTGTGATTGATCCTCATCTAGATTCTGAGCTCCATCAAGGCCCAAAAGATATTGCTTTCTTTTATGCACTACGTGTCATTGGTCGCCCACAACAAATCATACTTCGCTACTCTCAAAGGTCTAGCGTGATTGAAGGGAATTGGCTTTCTTCTAGCAGCTTCCATGACACTAGTACGATCAACAATAGGAGCCATACATAGTGAAATGTCTTGCCCTACTCTTGTGCCTTGCGATAGTTCAGAAGGAACTCATCGCATGGATAATTCACCCAGCTAAATTGGACTGCTTTAGCAGATTGGGCCACTAGGGAAATTATAGGCACAGACACCTCATTCGCGCGACACTCCCACATCACCTTCCCTGCTAATATTTGTGTTGTTACCCTGACTATAAGGTTGTTAATGCTGGAGATGGCATATCCCTGCTTCTTCCTCTCCAACTTGAATTTCTTCTTCGGAGCTTGTACAAGGGACAACTTAGCACCTTTTCCTTCTGATATACTGGTTGGATCCTCCCTTGAGTAAGGCAACTATGTGATCCAATGGATCAAGTGGTCTATGATGGGAATAGGCTCCTCTAGCCATAAACACCCATAATGCACCAAGCAGAGCAGCTGCCTCATGACAAAGACGATCACTAGGTTATGGTGGTAATGCGGCACATAGAGCAGGTTGAGAAACCCAGCTTTTTCTACACCCTTGAGCCATGTCTACAACTCCAGTTTAATTGTTCCAGTACCTGCGTCAATCGGTCGGTGCATTAGTTGCTCAATCTCTAAATGTGGGAATTTCTCGTGATCTACGAGGTCCCAATCTTCAAACTTTAGTACAGGAACCCATCCTAAGTGCGACCACTCAAAAACAATGTCATCCAAGAGAAACGAAGTTTGTAAGGATCTCATGCTCTCGTCTATGTCCTTTGGCACCTTGGCTTTTCCCTTGTGTGAAGGAACATATTCTGGTAACCTGGTAATAGGGTCCACACCCTCGGTTTCAACTTCCATTTCCAAATCCTTCTCATCCACTAGGATTTCTTCAGATTCTTCCTCGTCTACCTTGAGATTAATGGCTTTCCCATTTTCTTTCAAAGTGAGCTTGGTCCTTTGTAGGTTTTTTTGTGAGACATGCACCTAGATCATAGCCTGCTTATCCTTCTCCAGTCTCAGGGTTTTGGGTGATTTAGGGACTTCAACTATCACTTTGGCACTATCTGGGGCTTCTACTACCATAATTTCCTATGCAACCTCCTCGGGTGTCGACGCAATTCTATTAAGGTGGTCTTACATTTCCTTCAACAATCTCTCAAACATTGAACTTGCTATCAAAGCCTCAAAATTCACGACTTCCATACACCCCTAATAGTGCAACAACAAGATTTTCAAAATACCATGTGTTTTTCCCTGGATAGCCAGATGTGATTTATAGGGCTTTTTGAATTCAAATCTGACCATTCCCCCTACATTCGGCCAATTAATGCTAGATTGGTGATAGATTTTCAGGAATCTAATCCATAAATTTCACTGTAAATGCATGTTGTCTACTTCGTTTGGCCATAATTTGACCACCAAATCCTAAACAATGACTTTAACAGTCACCTTCCAGAAGACATACACATTATTTCCATGATTAGCAAAACTACCTTTGTGTTGTCGTGAACCTTGTGACACTTCACTGCTTTGCGCAGTGTTGAAATCGCAGCGCTCCCCAATTGAGGCAATGTAGTTTATAGTCTCGAGCCTCCTCTAAACTGCCTACAATGTTAAGGCTATGATACTTTCATTCAGTCACATGGCTGGGCCACCTTTGTATGGCTTCAATCGACTGCCATTCACCTTTCCTAGGAAGGGATCTCAATTCAACTTAACCAATTGGACCGTGCCACCATCGGTAGTCTCCTCAATAACATAGGGCCCTAACCACTGCATCCTAAATTTTCCACAAATTTATCAAACTTACTATCATACAACAAAACTAGATCATCTACCTTAAATGTGCACAACTTGATGTGTCGATCATGCCATGCCTTTTCATGTTGCTTTTGGACATGCTGGTGAAATCTAGCTAAAATATCTCTTCCTCAACTTCATCTAGCTACGTGAGCCTCTCTTCCAGGGCTCTGTGATCATTCATACCTGCGAGCGTTTCTATGCATAGACTAGGCACGATGTATTCCACATGCATTATAGTTTCCACACCATAGACAAGCCTAGAAGCGGTTTGTCCTATCAGCTTTTTGCATGCTTTAAGATAAGCCCACAATACTGTAGGTATGCGTAGGTCCCAATCACTTCTCTAAGCATTACAAACCTTGGCCAATGCATTTTCAAGCACTTTGTTGAACAACTCCATGGTCCCGTTAGCCTGTGGGTGATAAGGTGTCCTCTTCTAGTGATACACATGAAACTCCTCCATTAGTGCGATGATCGTCTCATTCAGGAAGTGCGTACCACGATCATTCATCAATATCCTTGCCATCCAAATCACATCAGTACATGTTCAAATAGAAACTTCGTGGAAGTTTCACTCGTGCAATCCTTCAACGACTGGACTTCTACCCAACAAGTCAAATATTCCATTACAGTGATAATGTACCTCACTCTTCTCTTCCCCTAGGGCTGAATGGGTCCTACAAAATCTATTGCCCACTTTTCTAAGGGCTGCAACGTCATTTGAGCATTCAAAGGCATTTCATCCCTCCACAATGGCGTGCTTATTCTTTGACATACATCACACGCCTTGCAATATGCTTTTGAATCGTGATGAAGGGTTGGCCACCACAACCTAGCATGTAGAATCTTCTCTGTGGTTGCTCTCCCTGCATAATGTCCTCCTATGGAGCCCCCATGAGAGTCTGTGAGGATGTTTCTTTGTTCAAACTCACCTACATACCATCGCAATATCTCATTAGTCCCAATTTTGTAGTGATTCCCAACAACGATAGTGAAATCTTCTGTGTGCACCTCTAATTACTTCTTTTTCTACACAGAGTATCCTTATGGTGTAGCTCCTATTGTTAGGAAGTGTATTGTATCCTCAAAATGACCATCTGTGACATGCACTGCAAATAGTTTCATGTCAGGCAATTCTTCTTCCACGTTAGTAGGTTCCTACCCTGGTTCGATGCGCGACAGATGGTCTGGTCTTACATGCAATCATCTAGGTTACACAATAACCTCAAAGTTGTACTCTTGGAACAATAACAACCATATACAAATTCAGCTCCCCACCACAGGCTTGTTGACCAGGTAATTCAAAGAAAAGTGATCCATATACCTCTTAAAGTGGCCTCCTAGCAAGTAGTGTCGATATCTTTGGAGCACATACACCATAGATGCTTGATGACAAAGATGGTCACTCGGGCACGATGGAAATGTGGAACCTAGAGTAGGTTGAGCAACCCAACTTTCTCTACACCCTTGAGCCATGTTTAAGTCTCTAATTCAATCATTCTAGCAGTTGTGTCAATTAGTCGGCACATTAGTTGCTTAGTAGCTAAATGTAGGAATTTCTCATGATCTATGAGGTCCCAATCTTCAAACTTTAGTACTGGAATTCTGTTATGAAACCAGCTCAACAAAAGATAGAAAAGATAGATCAACGCCTTAGAATTCAGCCTCTTCGAGGGGGCAACCTCCTTTACATTACATAAATGAACAATTCTTGGATGATACAAATGACAAAACCTCCTTTATATATATCGGAGTCTAAGGAGTCACAATATAACCCTGCCGACTTAACAATAATAATATAAAGCCACAAAAATAACAATAGAGGGATTCTATGGGGCACAGAAATAACAATATGGGGGCAATAGGGGCACAACAATATAAATAAGGGGTACAACTACCATAGTAATGGGGTAATCACTAGTATTATAGGGACCCAACATGACCCTCTCCTTCAAAAAAAGTGTTGTCCTCAACGCTTGAGTAGTTCTGGATACTTCTGTATAAAATTCTCATCCTCCCATGTGGAATCTTCCGCAGATAAGTTCTTCCACTTGATAAGATACTCTGAAATTGATCTATTTCGTAGCTGTCGAGATCTTGTTTCTGTGACTGCTTCCGGTTCCAATATAATTTTTCCTTCCTCGTCAAGTTCTGGAAATATTGTTTGAACTGGGAGCTTGTCGCCTATAACATTTTTTAAACATGAAACATGGAAAACTAGGTCCAATCGAGAAGCTGCAGGAAGCTCCAATTTGTATGCCATAGTACCAATCTTTTGCAACACCTTGTACGGACCATAATACTTTGGTGATAATTTATTATCCTTCTTAGCTTGCTTGAGGGACATTTGCTTATATGGTTGTAGTCATAGAAATACCCAATCACCTACAACAAAACTTATTTCACTGCGATGTTGATCTGCCTGTTGTTTCATTCTATTCTGTGCCAACACGAGGTTATCCTTTAATAGTTGGAGGACTTGTTGTTGATGTTCGATGTGATGTTCCACTGCTTGAACCTTAGAATTTTCTCTTAAATATGATGTGATGGATAGTGGCTGATACCCATAAAGTGCCATAAATGGGGTCATTTTTGTTGCTGTATGGAAGGAAGTGTTATACCACCATTCAGCCAGAGGCAACCATTTGACCCATTGTGTCTGTTTATCAATACAAAGCAACGAAGATATCCTTCCAAACATTTGTTTACTATCTCAGTTTGCCCATCAGATTGAGGATGATAAGATGAGCTATGAGCTAACTGAGTACCAAGACAAGAAAATATTTCTGTCCAAAAATTTCCAGTGAAAATGGGATCTCTGTCACTTACAATAATCTTTGGGTTTCCATGTAGCTTTTGAATTGTTTCCATAAATGCAGTAGAAACTGTACTAGCTTTAAATGGATGTGATAATGCACAAAAGGTGCATACTTGGTAAGTCTGTCAACTACCACCATGATGACACTCTTTCCCTCAAACTTGGGT
>APFE030949772.1:0-91553 GCA_000404065.3 Pinus taeda | reverse complement strand
TATATATATTATTCAGTAGTGCTAGATTTATGTTTTTCAACTTGATGCAGTAACGTTCACATTTTAAAATGTTAAAAGAGAGTTTTCATGGATGAAATGTAAGATAGAGATTAAAATTGTACAGAAAAGTTGTGTATTTTCACATCAATGTATAAAGATAATTAGGATTGAAATTTTGGCTAAAACCAAAGATTTTAAGGTAAGTATTTAAAATTACAATAAAAATGTTATGAACTTGTAAAAAGATAGTTAACTTTAAGTATAAGTTATATATGTTAAAAACACAAAATTTAATATAAGAATTAAAATTATAATAAATATGTTATAAATATAAAGAAAATTAAAAATTATATGTATAAAATTATTAGTGCATACGGAAATCTTTGTCAAGAAGAGATACCTTCCTATTCTCCTATTCCATTTATCTAACTAATAACATATATATTTCAAATTCAGAAGTATAAAATAAATATTTGTTTCACATAACATAAACATAAACATAGATAAATATAATTGAAATTGATAATTGTAAAACTAAATCATAAATATAAATCAATTTAATATGTTCATAAACTTAAAAAATGTAATTTGATAAGTCTAGCAAATAAGAAAGTCTCCATTTTTTGTATTTCTCTAAAATCCATAAATTCATTGGCACTTCCTGTCCCATATCCTCTCTTTTATCTGAGGACCTATTAGCCCCAAACACATTAATTCATCAATTGGATTTACCTTCTAATATATCATGACCTATTAACCATACACACATTAATACATCAATAATGTTATTAATGTTAATGGTTAATCTCACTCTCTTCTTTAGAAAATCCCATCCTTTTTCACATGAAACAATGCTTGTTATTTACTTATATGTTTTAGTCTTTCTTTTTTTAAAATCTCTTATTCACATTCAAATGGTTCTTGATGGTATTATTTATCATTCAAGTTTTCACATATTTTAAATCATTATGCATTTTTATAGAAATAAAAATTCCATTTAGATGAGCATATCAATAAATTAATATAGTTCTCTTTCCCAAGATGTTATATATATATATATATATATATACCTCCTAATTTGTATGGTTTAACTTGTTGCAAGTCTTTTCTATGTATTTGTAGAATATCACAGTTTGATTTCATATTGAAGGATTGATATGTTGGCTAGTTTTAAATGGATTTTCTTAAAATACTCATTTTCATCAGGTAGGGTTCTTTAGGGGTGAACAATTTTAGGTGAGAGAATGAGGGTTTCTATTTCATGTAGGTTTCTTTACAAATGTGTAATTTTAATTGGGAGAATGAGGGATTTTAGTTTTTAACAATAATTCAAAGCTAGTATAACCACCAAAGATATATTATTTTTTAATGCTTTCTTTAGGATTATTAATTTATTCATTTCAAATCTTAAATTCAATTTTTTTATTTATATTTATTATTTTTTTAACTTGAACTTGTATGATATATTTAAATTGTTGAGAAATTTTTCTTAATCTATATAATCATATTATGGAAAAATTAGTTTACATCAAAGGCTATATCTTGCTAGCCAAATAAGTAGGCACCCAAAAATGTCAAGGAGAATTAACCCCTGCAGCCAATAACCAAAGTACTTTACAAATAAGAACTCATCCAACTAAACTAAACCGCAAAACATACATAAATTAAAAAATATATATAACATTTTTTTAATAAAATATTTACATAAAAAATTAGCTACAACAATTATCTTCTCTTTTTCTCCTTCAAACTCATCAAAATAAATATAAATATATCATTATCCCATAACAATTAAGAAAAGCATTCACTATAAATAATCTAAAATCTAGTGTTCTTGTCAAAAGTTTCAAGCTATCACAAGTTTGTAAAGTGCCTCTGGCCTTTAATTTCCAACTCTCCATTGAGGGGTATTTCAAAATAGGGAAGGATGTTAAACATAAGGGTTTGGATTATAAAGTAAAAGTTGTTATTATTCACTCTTTAAACTTTTTGAAAAAAAAATGTCCAACACTTTATTGAGTGGTATTCGCAAACAAGGAAGGTTTTTTCAACATGAGGGTTTGAATTACAAGGTGGAGATGCATATTTAAACTTTTTTGAAAACGAACATCGAAGTGTATAACACATTGTTTTACATTGTCATTATAATCTTTATTAATTTACTTAATCAATAATTATATTTAAATATCTATAATAATTATATTTTAAATATCTATTAAAGACTAACACCTTACCAATTATATATTTACTTATTAAATTTTTTACATGCTTATTTATAATTACAATTATTATTTTATAAAAATTAATAAACTATATAAAATGGTTCTTATAAAATGGTATAAATAATACTTCACATTGTTATGAAATTATATAATAATGGTATGAAAAATATTTTACATTATTATGAAAGTATATAATAGTTGTTCAAGAAAAATGTGTTTATCTCAAGGTTACTATATCATGTTTAACAAGGATACTTAATTATATATTTATCTAACTAACTTTGAAATCATGTTTTTAAAAGTATTACAATAAACAATGGACAAAGATGAGAAGTGGCCATAAACTAAGAATAATTTAGTATTATTGTAAGAGAGAGAAATTATTTCCAAAATTGATTAAATGGGTGGTTGCTTTATTTTTTATTCTCCATTTATAAAAGTTGAAATTAGTTGTCATTTTTCTTAATTCATAATCACCAGTTTCAGAATATTTTCCTATTTTTTAATTGGGAGATAATGTAGAAGTATTATATGAAGAAAAATAAGGTAAAGGTTTATGAGAACAATTTTTTATTGTTATAATCACAAATAATAATGTAGAAAAATTAATAGAGAATGAAAAATAACATAAAAGTTTATAGATAGTATATTATATTATATATATATATAAATATAAAACAAACATTTTATACAAGAATTATACTTGAGAGAGTTAATGCATTTTGAAGAAGACAACATTTTCAAATAATGTATCACACTTGCATTTCTCTGATGTAAAGCATGATTATCAAAATCATAATTCAATGTTTTATTTTATTTATCTAACCCAAACTACTATTCATTACACATCCTTAGTCAATTATTTGATATATTTGGTAACTTTTAGCTACTACTTTGTAACCACTACACAACTCAACTCTATTGAGTCCCAAATCCTTTGTTCCACACGACCCATCACAAGCTATTCCAAGGTTCTAGCTAACTCATCACAAGCTTTAATGTTGCCACTGCCATAGCACGATGGAGACTTTGAAATTGATTTTAGAACATAGTTTTTACTAAAGATTAAAATAAAACTCTTTTATGAAATATGTAGAATATATTTTTTCGTATATTCATATAATTTGTGTATATGAATATAATTTAAAACAAAGTTATCTGTATAATATACTTTATGTTCTAAATATTAAAATTTAATATTATCGCTTACTAATTCGTAGTTATTATTCAATGAAAAAAAGCGACATTAAAACAAACACAAGTTTCATCCCATCAATAAAATTTGATAAATCAAATTTAATCTCCGAAAACTGTGAAAACCATACTCATCATTCATTATACAATTTGTTAATTATTTTATATTAAACATTATATAATTTAATAAAATTTTAAACTATTAATTATATAACAGTTTTTCCTTATTAAATATTTTAATATTTATAGCTTTAATCTGGCATACATAAAGTTTCAAGGTTGGATATGGGTTCTTACTCTTTAAGAAAGAGGAAATCATTTGTCTATTTAGTAAAAATTACTACGCGATACATGTATGCGGCGGATCCATATTAATCAAATATATAAAACGTATACGAACATGATACTAAATCATAAGAATTATTGTAATTATACATATAAATATGTTCATTTCTTTTAATAGGGATTTTAAAAATATGTTATGATTCATAATATATTCACAAAGCTACTATAAAGTTTGACTTAATTTTTTTAGAAAGTATATTTGTAAATGTATATATATTTAGGTTAGCTGAAATGTATAATAAAATAATTTTAGTAAATCAGTATAAATCTATTTTAAATATAAATTTAATAGGAAGAGAAAAGAATATATTTTTTAGATTTTTTTAATTTTTTTATTTTGAAATTTGATGATAGAAAGACAATTCCACCCATTATACTAAATTATAAAATAAAATTTTGAACTTAATAAAATAAATAGTTTATAATTTCATTAATGATACCAATTTTACCAGTTTCATAATTAATTAATTTATAATTATGTTTTAATTTCTTTTAAAATTTTGATTACTTTTCCAGGGTTCAAAATATCTCCTTTTCCTTTCCAGTGTGAGGACTTTTACGCACGCGCGGAAGGTCATTTACTTGAAACTCTTTGATGCTTAACGTTCGGTTCATTGCTCTAAATATCGTCAAAGAAAAAATCCCCGAAGTCAAAATAAAGATTAAAGAACACAAACTGGGCAAAATTGTTTTGAATGTTCGGGGTATACTACCACATGATAAGCTAAATTGTACTGAAGAAAATGATCACAACAATTTGAAGACATCCAATATCCATCTGGTGTAGCAAGCTTGTATTAAACTGATGAGATGAATAATAAATCAACAATGATGTCTAAACCTATGATGCAATCGACATTCTTAACAAGTCTGTTAGATAAGCATTGGGTCTCTTCCAGAAGCTATCAGAAACATAGAGGAGGCGTTAAATTTTTACAGAGTCAACTAACTAGTTTTATCGGGTACGAAAGATTTTCGTCCCCATCCCCTGATTTTGCTCACAAGGAGGTCATGGTGATAATGAATCACAGAAAATTAAAACAAAATAACAGCAAAAGTTGTGATTCAGACTTCAGTCGGTCATCTTACATTTTCTTTCTGATATTCATGGTAGCCTTCGTACTAGTGCTGCCACTAATAATTAAGGGGAAGGCCGTGGTTTCCAATTAATAGAGCGCAACAACTGGAGCAGGGCGTTTCCGGCCTGAAGATTTGAAAGGTCTACCCTCTCCGACATAGCCTTCAATCAGATGAAGATAAACCGTTAAACTGTGGGCGTAAGCAGGATCAAAATTGCGGATGTCATTCTTGTCCAAAAAAATTGGTACACCCGCGTGAAAATAAGTCCAGCGAAGCCAATCCAACAATTTTGTTAACCATCGCCATGAATTCTCGTTGAAAACAAATCCAGGAACTTTGGGAACAACATCCCTTTTATTCACCAACCGCAACACTTTCACTCCTAGCTCCTCCATTCGCAGGGCAAATGCTCTATTCCCTACGCGCGGACTTGCGAATGCAAAGGCAGTCACAGGTATAGGCAGTGCCGGAAATTTTGAGTTGAGAAATTTTTTTATGTCATATGAACTTAACGTTGCCAGGGCAGCTCCCAAGCTGTGTCCGGTCAAAGTTACGCTCAAACTTTCATCCTTGAATTTATCCACCAGGCGTAGAATTTCAGAAATAACAGTATCTCTGGCACATCTTGAATCCTCTCCTTTAGAGATATAGCAGCTTAAGAATCCTTTCTCTACTCGGACACCCTTATCGCTTAAACTAGCTGTACTCGATAATCGGTGTCCCAGGCCTTTGTTCCTCAAAGGAGCTGTAGTTGGAAATCCGGCACTGACAACCTTGTGCTTGAAACGACTAAAAGATAATCGAGCACGAACTAAAATATCTCTGGCATCCTGCATCCATTCTTGGCGTGTTTCAGTTCCTCTCCACGCTACTACAATATCCCGGCGACCTAGCCTTCGTATCTCTTCAGGATCTGTGGAAACTGCAATAAAGCCAATCCAAACAGATTGCTCTATCGGCCTCCCCAGTGCATCAGTTTCTGCATACAAATACTTGGTCACTTCATACCCGGCACTACAGGAGTGATGAGCCCTTTCACAACTCTCAAACAATTTGTCAAGGCTGTACTTACACCCACCTAAGTCATTGGTGGAAAGTTTAATATCAAATGCATCATAGCACAACTCTGCAAAATCACCATATCTTAGTATCTCCTTTTGCAAAACAGGATTCATGGGATCTAGTAACCCCTTCCAGTAGTTCTCTCCTTGAATATCTTTCCACATATCCGCAAGTTCTATATTTTCGTATCTGGTGGGATTCGTCAAATCTTCCTGCAAAAGAGGGCAGCTCGAAGTTGTCGAGGATGAGGGGAGAATCCTCATCCTTCGTAGTATTGAACACAGGTGATGTAGGATTCGAAACATCATTTCTGATTTTCTAGGGTTTCACGAGAACGGGAAAGTTAACGATTTTAACAATAACTGTAAGCGAGATTTTCAATTATCTGCAACCCAAATCTCAATATGCTTATTGGGATGCGCCAAATACCATTATATAAGGGAGATCAAAGTGGAATACCTTGTGTGTCGATATGACATAGGAAATTCATTTGCAGCAGCAAGCAGGGTAGACTGCATGAATTGGACTATGTTAAAATTGAAATGGTCGCATCAGGATGAAAATTCTCACCCTACTGCTGAACATTGACCGAAAACGTTTTGCTTGAACTTTCCACCATAAATGGTTCAATCGCGAATATGTGTCATTCTAAATTCTTCCCACCTGTCGACGTTCCCTGATGGACATCACTCTCCCACCTAATCGGTAAATAGGTCAGAATACCGTCCAAACCGTAGAACCTATAGACTACGCCATTTGATTCCGAGTACTCGATATATTTATGTATTTTACCATATGCCTGACTGCCCTGACTCACCAGGGCCGTGGTGCACCTCCCCTAACTCATGAACCTCCATCACGTTTTTTTGTCTTGTATCCCTCGCCGCCACTTACTGTGCTGCTTGCGGGAGATAGGGAGATTCTGGTGGTGACCAAATGATTGGTCCGACTTTACGGTGAGGAAATAAATCTTCTTAAATATTAAGCATTTGTTAGATGACAACAACATCGGTTTTTTTATTGTATGGTGCTTAATATTCGTCCTAATCAATCTCTTTTCATCAATGAGTACTTAAAATTCCTCTACCATAATATTTACAACACTTCCATAACTTTAAATTTCATTTTTATATGGGTTAGACCTCACTAGTGACGACAAAAAAAAGGGAATATATCTATATAAGAATTAGTATTTGATTTTAAATTTAAATTTAAAGTAGTTATTGACTCATTTTCGAATTATAAAATATTAATTTATTATTTTTAAAATATATTAATTATTGAAACAAATTTAATGTTTTTTAAAACTAAATAAACCTAAAGGTTACACATTTATGCGTATGTAATGTTAACTAGCTTAGATTTATCTTAAATTCGGATTTGTGATGTTTGAGGAAAAGTTTTTACCTACATAAATTTTATTCTTCTCCTCACTTAATATATGTGGCATGGTGATGAATCTACATTGGTTGTAGTCTTGTGCAACCATGGAAAATTTGTTAAAGAACTATTTATTGACTATTTTAATTAACTATTTTAATTAAGTTAGATATGTCAAAGCTTAATGTGGCATTTTAATTTTAAACTTGCTCAGTTACATTAGTTTTTTAACCTGATAGACACAATGAATAACTTGAGTGGTGAAATAAAAAATTTCAATGCAAAGTAACAATGTAACAATGTTGAATGATAGAAAATGTGCATAATAAAAATGTAGTCAATTACAAATAGTCTTCATTGTAATCAATCTCAAACTATTTTTCTCTACTATTTTTATTGTCACACTTGTTAGTTTTGCCATCTTTTCATATGAATCATATGAAAATGGCAGTTGAAATCAAAGACCATTCAAATATTTAACTGAAACTATTGCAGTAAATATCATACCTTCTCTTTCTTGCTCTCCAATATTTATAGTAGCTTTCTCCAAATCCAATCATTGTGATTTATGCAGTGCTAAACCCCAAGTAAGTTTCAATGTTAGTTTTTTTTGTTACTTTGTTTAAATGCGAAATGACTAACAATGTTTAATGATGGAAAATGGGAATAATAAGAATATAGTCAATTACAAATAGTTTACAGTTTCAAGAAAACAACTCAACTAAGTGAATATTTTATTTAAGATGGGAGTTAAAATTAGTATTTTAATTATCGTTGAATTACTGTAACATGAAATCAATGAATGTCATGAACATTTGTTTTGTGCTTACGCTGAAATCATTTGTTTTGTGCCTACACTAAAATCAAATTTCATAGAAATTAATGTACATCATGCATTTAGTTACATCAAATCCAAAATAAAGATTTACACTAAAACCATTGCATTTAGTGCAAGCATTCAAATAGAATAAAAAATTAACATTGACACTGAAATCAATGCCTATAGTCCAAGCATTTAAATAGAATTAGAAATCAACATCTACATTAAAATCAATGCATCTAATGCAATCAATCAAATATGATTACGAATGAATGTCTACACTCAAAACAATGCATCTATTTAAGTGAATAACATTTGTTTCTCCCCCCTCTCTTCTCCATCTCTCTCTCTCTCTCTATGGCTCTCTCTCTCTCACTCTTCTTCCTCCCCTCTCTCTTTCCCCACCATCTATATCTCCTTTTGTCTCTCCTTCTTTCTCTCTATATCTCAACCTGCAAACATACACTCTCTCTCTCCGTATATATATATTATATATAATCTATTTATATATTATATAAATATTATATATTATATATAATATATATATATATATATATATTATATCCCTTTCTCTCTCTCTCTCTCTTGCCCCCTCTCTTTCTACTTCTTTCTCTTCCCTCCTGCTCTTCTCTTTCCCACACTCTCTCCATCTCTCCCCCCCCTCCCGCTCTCATTCTCTCTCTCGACCTTTTAGCATGTATAAATAATTTCCATTTCTTTTCTTGTAAGTTAATCCCTTATTCAAGTATGCCTATCTAAATACCTAACATTCTAACCCTTTCCTTGGCTTGTAATAGGTTCCTCTCTGGTCGTTGGCGAGATTTTGTCCCTTTCCTCCAAGAGCTGCTTTCCACTCCAAGGTCAAGAATTCTTCCATGAAAGAGTATATAATCGCGGCAGGGTGAGTTTAGAATCTTAAGTTTTAATTTCTTCCTAGTTCAAGGTTTTGAAATTTGCTCCCCTATAAGCAAAATGTCATTGCCGTATTTTTACAGGGACACCCGAACTGTCAAGGTCAACAATGCGAGCTATTGGATGGTGGGCTTCTTTCTTGTGATTCAAACATGTACCTCGATGCTACCAGGTATGTAAGATGATCACCCGAGCACTACACATTGAGGTACATACTATTGGAATTGGTGGCTTAGCTTAGCAACGATTTTGGGATTTATCTTGAGGATAAGGTTTTACTCCTACATCTTTGAGTACTTGGTCAAGTTTGTGGTTCTATCATTGCTTCTAGAGGTAGAGGGTTACTCTCATATCACTGAACCCTTGCTTGTCCCTTCCTGAGTGAAATGGTTTTCCTCCATTCGTGTCCGTCACAGTGGGGTTATTTCTCTTATGTTGTATCTAGGTAGCAAACCGTAATCAGCCAATACCACAATGGGTGTTTATGTAGCAGTAGACCTCTTCATTCCCTTCTGGGCTTTTCTTTCCTAGTCAAAAGGTTATAATCCATCCCTTTTGTGTTTATTTCTCTGGTCACACAAATGGGTTGATTGCACGATTTGTTGGTGGAATTTTAATGCAAAGGGTGGCCATACTATAACTTACATTAATAGTATTGAATTCCTCATTGGGACATTACACCATGAAAACTTCTACATAAAATTTCCTTATTTGGAATTCAAGCCACCCAGATGTAGCAGCGTAATTTGGTTTATACCTTCTGAATGCCCACGTTTACCAAAATTTTGATTGTAATATTTTCCTTATTTTTTCTTTGTAGGTGTACATGTTCCTCATGCCTTACATTTATTATTATTGTGTTTATTTACTAAAGTCCTCTGCTGCCTGTAACATTCACCATCATGCATTAATGCCCCATTGTTCATGGTTGCACAAGTGATGACTACGGTTCGGCTCATTTCAACACTTCGCCTCTCTATGGAGATAGTTAATTCTATAGTGTGTTTCCTGGAGCATTTCTCTTTCTCGGTTCAACAATTTTCTTCTACCGACATAGGGTTGTCACTACAATTTATCTTTACCATTTGGTTTTGGTTACCTTGGACATGATAACGAGGTCTCTATAGTATTATTCATTATATTATATTAGTCATGATAACAAGGTCTCTATAGTATTAGTCATTATATTATATTAAGAAGGCCATCCATCTAGCTTGTCTAGAATTTATGTCTTGTTGACTAAAAAGGTATTTTAGACTGATATGATCTGTTGTTAGGATAAATGTTTTTCACAACAGGTAATGCCTCCACATTTTTAAGGCATGAATGACAACAACTAGCTCCATATCATACACTACATAATTTCTTTTGTGGGTTTTTAATTTCCTAGACTCATAAGTGATTGCAGAGTTATCCTATAGCAACACACCCCCCAACCCTTCCATAATAGCATCATTGTAAACTGTGAACTCCTTACTCCAATATGCTAATTTCAGGGTGGGAGCGGTTGTAGGTAATTTTTTAAGCTTATCAAAACTTTTTTGACAATTTGTAGTCCATTCAAATTTTACCCCTTTTTTCTACAAAGATGTAATGGGATGTGCTATTTTGGATAACCCTTCAATAAATCAATGATAATACCCTACTAATCCCATAAAATAATGGACAACAATTACATACCTTTGTGTAGCCTAGTTAACCATGGCTTTTACCTTCTTTGGATCCACTGCAAGTTGTTCCTTATAAATAATTACACCCAAATACTAAAATTTAGGTTTGTAAAACTCACACTTGCTATATTTGGCATACAAGTGGTTTTCCCTTAATGTCTACAACATCAAATTCAGGTGGTCCTTATGCTCATCCTCATCGTTGGAGTATATGAAGATATCATCAATAAATACAAGTACAAATTTATCTAGAATGCTTTTAAGTATGTTGTTCATTAAGCACATAAAAGTTGTTGGAGCGCTAGTGGGACTGAATGGTAACACTACAAACTCGTAGTGTCCATATCTATTCCTAAATTATATTTTATGAACATCCTTCTGCTTAATTCTCGGTTGGTGATACTCTGTTCTCCAATCATTCTTTGAGAATATGGTTGCCCCTCTTATTTGACCAAATAAGTCATCAATTTAGGGAAATGGGTATTTGTTTTTGATAGTTAAATTGTTCAAGTGTTTGTAGTCGATGCACATTCTGAACATGCCCTATTTCTTTTTAACAAACAATATCAGTGCCCCCAAAGGTGACACATTAGGCCTGATGTAACATGTATGTAACAAGTCTTGTATCTTCATTTTGAATTCCAACAACTTAGGTGGACTTATTTAAGGAAACTGAAAAGTTGAAAAAAACAATGGTGGGGGTCCAACTGGAATTGGTGGGTGGCCACCAATATCCACTAGGATCAGGTTTCTGGACAATGGGACTACCCCAGGTACCAAATCAATGGTAAGCCGGGAATCTCCTCCAGAAAAACATATTGGAAATTCTTCATAATGGGCAGTGTATCAAAGGATGACTCTTGCCTCTATTAGCTCCCCTATTCCACATGATTCAGAAATAATTGACAACCTTTCCACTGACCTACTCATACAACACCCTTATCATCTTGTTGGATCTAAAGGTAGTTGTATATCATTATGCCAGTTGTCAACTACCCATCCATACATTTTTTTCTTCACCTAATTTTTCAGAACCTACAAATTCTTCAAGTAAGTTTCAAAATCAATCATTAACTGCAAAATTGATGTAATTTGGTAACTTATGCAAATAGTAAAGAAACAATGAATCTATGAATAAAATATGACTAGGTACCTTCTTTCTCCAATAACCTTGCAAGTTAACACCTTATTGAGATTATTATGGTGAAAAGGGAAGAATATTGAGCGGATGGAGTTTAGGAAAGGTGTGAAAGAGGAACAATTTTGGTCTTCAAAATTACCCCACACAGAACATATTTCATGTCCTCATGTAAAATATTTCAAAGTTTGTGACCCATTCTGTCACTGAGCTACCTTCGAAGCTTGAGAAATAACCTCTAAATTAGTATTCTCTAATTTTGTTATTTTGGTTTTGGTTTCCATCCTTAGTTTCTTGATTAAAATCCTGTATTGCAAACCCCTTATTTTATTTTTCAGAAGTTTATTTTTAACTTTTAAAATCTCGTTTTTGTTGTACCATTGCCAAAGATTTAAGAGAATATTATCATTTTGAGTCCTTTGAACATCATTTTCTACATTCATTGCTTCATGTTCCTGCTTCAGAAACTTGTTTAACACTTCTAATTCATAAATTTCCTGTTTAAGAACATTTTTAATTCTAGATTCTTCTAGAGGGCTTAAATGTATCTCTTTAGTCAGAATTTTTTCTTGATTTGAGGTTAAATCGACAATTTTTGCTTATGCTTTCCATTCAAGAGATTTTATATAATCATATATTCATTGTTGAAAAAGGTCAATTACTGGTGTCTTCCTTGTTGGACTTGCAATTGGTGATGGTATTTTCTCTACTTCTTCTTCTAAAAAAAAAAATTGGAGACTATTTAATGGACAATTTCATAAGTCGTGCACTTATTCTTGATGGTTTTTTAGTAGACAGAGCTCACCTTTTTTTGTTACTTTTGTTTAGCTTTTCTCCTTCCTTTGTTAGACCTTCATGTGTACCAATATATTTCTTCTTTTTAATACTCTCTAAAACATTTAGAGGAGTTTCATAATTAGTATCATTCTGTGTGTGCTCATCTTCTGGAGTTTCCTATGCAGGTGTTTCATTTTGAAAAGGGTTTGAGGGGAGTTTTCGGTAGATTATTTCTAGCTTGGAACCAAACTCATCTTGCTATACTTCCTTAAAGTGATTTTGAACTAGAAAATCCTCCCAATTATCCCCTTTAATATTCAAATGGGCTTCAATTAGGATTTTTACTAACCCATGATGATATAGGGCACTATCACTAGATTGAATTTTTCTTTCAATATTAGCAACAATTTTTCTTAAACTACAAAGAGGGAATATGGAAATTGATTTCCTTACCATCAATAAAATGAATTATCAACCAATCATGGTAAAAGAAAATATTTCCAAGCCTACCCTCACTGCCTATGAAATTTTGAATGATTAACAACAAATTTCTTCATTTACATTTTAAAGTTGTTCTTGGAATTTCCTTCTTAAAAATGGAGATGTTTATACCTACATTTTCTTGGGAAGATTTCCCAATATTTCTCTTTGATTTTTCAGTTTTTAAACCAACTTTCCCTATTTCTCGACAATCTTATAGCTTCTTTGATGAATTACACTATTAAGACCAGCCTGATATCTCCAATTTCCGCTTCTATTGCATCATATGTTAGAGAAAATGAATTTGTAGCCTCCTTATTGTGCCCATCAAACTTTTTAAAGAATTGTAATCATCATACCCACTGGAATTGTTGTTTCACCATTGCATAACCTTCAAAACGTTTGACTGCATTTAGCTCAGAATGCACAATAACTCCCATGGTGATGATGATTCAATCCATAGTTTCACTTTTTGACATGATTATGGAGTATATCAAAGATGGGGACAAAATTTAGGTAGTAGTTGAGTATTTTTCGAAAAAAAGAATGAAACAGGGCCAAGGGAAAGGTGATATCATTCAAAGGAAATAGGACAGTGTACGAGAGAAATGGGATATATAGGGATACAGGTGAAAGAGTTTAAACAATAGAAAGGTTTTAATGTCGCTCACATTTCGTTATCATTATCAAAATTTTATGCATTGAATGGAAAAAAACCAATATTATGTCATGTCAAAGGTAATCATTACATAATAGGGTGGAGGAAATTGTTATAATAATCTATTTATATCATAACTCAATGTTTCTCCTTAATAATTTAACTAATATTTACATATCTTTAATTTTTTCTTACTAATTTTCTCTTTTTGTAGGTTTCTCATGTTTCTTTAGCTGTCATCACCATTGAGGTTGCATTGACCATGATCTTCATTTGCATAGGATGTAATGTGTCAAGTAAGTTGTGGAATTTCATGAGGGCTACAAATTATTTTCAATTCTATAGTTCTCTTATTTCTGCAAAGGGGAATAAAAGAAATGGGACAAGAACAGGGAAAGAAAATCTAGGCTTCCAAGAATTCTTGTTTTTCAACATAGATTTTTGTATAAACATGTGAACAATGTTGGTTTTAATGTTTATATATATATAATTTTTTTTTTTTTTTGCTTTAATTTTTTTTTTGAAAAAAGAACCAGATGACTAAGTTGGAGAGGAAGAAGAATCTTCCTTTGAACAAATTCAAATCAAGATTATCTTGCAAATTTATTATGAACTCTTCCTTTGTTAATGGTTTATCATATAATTGTAATCTATGACCATTTAAGAGGAAAGTTACTTTTTCTTCATCAATATTTTTAATTTCTAACTACTCCTTTATCAAAGATAGTTTCAATATCATAAGTACATGGCCAATGATTTTGAAATTTTCATTTAAAATCTTTATATTCAGAATAAAAAAGAAATTCCAAATCACGTGGATTGAACTTCCTATTTTCGATTAGCTTATCATGTCATATCGATCTTTGCTATTGAACTATATTGGTTTTGCGAATAGCATCGTGACATATCTCATCAGGTTGATTCAATTGCTTCATTTTTTGTTTTTGAGCTTCTAATAGATGAACACCCAATTTGACTATTGTTTCAAAGGTCTTTATTTGAGACTGAATAGGAAACAAGACTTTATTCCCATAAATAAGTTCATAAGGGGTATGTCCTGTTGTGTTTCTCCATGTGGTATGATATGCCCATAAAGCTTCTGAAATCTTTTCTTCCCAATATCTTCTATGAAAATGCACATTGTTGGTAATAATTGCTTCAAGTACTTTATTAGAAGCTTCAACTTGTCTATTTTCTTGTGGACGATATGGAGAGGACTTCTGATGTTTTATCTTGTATTCGTCCATTATCTTTTGCAATAATTTGGATGTAAATTAAGTACCTTGATCTGTCACGATTTCCCGTGGGACACTAGGACAAGTGAAAATATCCTCAAAACTAAATGAAAATACAACATTTTCAATAGCAAAAATAAGTGCTTTAGCTTCTACCCATTTTGTGACATAATATTTATAAACAAGAATGTACTTTTTTTCCTTTATGGTGGATTGATTGGACCAACAAAATCTAGAGCCCACTTTTCAAAGGTTTCGATAAGTACCTAAGGTTGTAGAGGCATCTCATCTGAAGGAAAATGATTTCCCATTCTCTCAGAATTATCACATCTCTTAACATATTCTTTGGCATCTTTAAAAAGAGAACGCCAGTAATATCGTAAGAGAAGGATTTTATATGAATTTTGTTTATTAACAAAGTATCCTCCACATGGTTCATTGTGGCAAGCCTTTAATATTTCTGGTACTTCATCTTCTCTGAAACATCTTTGAATGATTAAATCTTGTCATGTTTTGTACATTTCTCCATTTATACATTAATAATATGCATTGGTTTGAGTAACTTTCCTTTTCTCTTGAGGAAACAAATATGAAGGTAACTTCCCCGTAGTCAAATAATTAGCAATATTTGCAAACCAATGACATTTAATAGATATTGCAAAAATATATTCATTAGGAAAATTATCTTTTACAGTAACATCCTTATTATCATTTTGGATTCTAGATAGAAAATCAACAACTATATTCTCCTTTATAGGGCTATCCAAAATACTAATATTGAATTCTTGTAATAACAGTAACCATTTTGTAACTCTACCATTAGTAATTGATATAATTATTAAATATCTAATTGCAAAGTGGTATGTGTGAACAAAAGTTTCATAACCAGTGATATAGTGTCGAAACTTATTAATGGCATGTACAACAACTAAAAATTCCTTTTATGTTATAACATAATTTAACTCTGTAGGAGTCAAATTTTTACTTGTGTAAATAATGGCATAAGGATTCAAATCTTTCTATCCCAATACAACTCACAAAGTTGAATCTAAAGCATCAGTTGAAATATTGAAAGGAAGTCTCTAATTTTGTCATCTTAAGATAGGTGCTTCACAAACATTTTCTTTCAATGTTTCAAAATCTTTTTGGCAATCAGAATTCCAAATGAATTCACAATATTTTGTAAGTAATTTGAAAAGAGGAGAGGCTATATTTGTGAATATTTTTATGAATCTTTTGTAATAACTAGTAAACCCAAGAAAATTTCTAACATCTCTTTGATAAACATGAACTGTTAATTTGGAAATAGCTTATACTTTAGATGAACCGACTTTAATTCCATCTCCCGAGGTGTGGTGGCCTAAAACAATTCCCTCTATGAAGAACATAAAAAATTTTCATGCCTTATTGAGATATTTATTTCTTTAAATCTAATGAGAACTTTTTCTAAATTTTCAAGAGCTTTCTCAAAATAATTACCATAGACAGTAAAATCATCCATGTAAATTTCCACACAATCATGAATTAAATCATAAAAAATGCCTAGAACTGTCGTTCGAAAGTTGCAGGTGCATTACACAATCCAAAAGGAAGTATCTAGTAAACATAGGTTCCCCATGGATAGGTAAAAGTTGTTTTATCTTGATATTCTGGAGCTACTTGGATTTGGTTATATCCACTAAAACCATTTAAGAATGAGAACTATTTTTTCCCTGCCAATATATCAAGGACTTGATATATAAAGGGAAGCGAAGAATGCGATTTTAAGGTATCTTTATTCAATTATCTATAATTAATGCATACTCTCCATTTTCCATTTTCCTTTGGAACAATCACTAATGGTGAGACCAACTGACTATCTGATATTGGGTAAATGAAATTCACATTTAACAGGTTTTGTAACTCTGCTTTAACAATTTCTCTTAACGTTGGATTCATCCTCCTTTGGGGCTGTCAAACTGGTCTCACATTTTCTTCAATATAGATATGATGCATAGAATTGTTAGAATCAATTCCTTTCATATAAGTATATTCCCATGCATAAGCAGAGGAATGTTCTTGTAACATTTTTATCAATTCTTTGTTTCAGGACTTCCAAATTATCATTAATGTTCAAATTTTTCCCTCGAAAGAATGCTATTAAAGAATTGCCAAATTTTTCAATGGAATGTAAAGCCATTTGATGTGATGATAGATATTAAACATTGTATTGTTCTTGAAAATTTAATCTTATTCACAATATGAGAAAGAATTATTATTAATAATTAGATTTAAGATTTGATCTTCTTCACCTATTTATGAAGTAGAAAATAGTGGTTGTATACAGTAGGGGAAATTTGAGGTCTAAAATGGGCCTTCCAAGAAAAAGGTACAACCCAAATAAACTTTATAACAACCAACAGGATTCAAGATGATGATGGCAACCATCGAGGATGATTCACCATTTTTGGAGTAAAAATGTAAAAAGATTAAAAAGAATAAAATAATAAAACTACCTTTTGAACTCGTATTTTGAAGTTATCTTCCTAATTGTTTACTCATATAAAGATAATCATTCCAAGCCTTGACATCTCGTTCCATCGTTCATCATCCTCCACATGAGTGCAACCTTGGTTCAAATCAAGCAATGCATCACCAACCCATAACCAGCACCTAGATCTCACACTTCATTAGACATTCATCACTTCCACACTCTTGCTCCTTTCTTGGCCTAATGATCTTCTCCTTATATATGTTTAGGATTTTCTCAATCACCATGGTCCAAAACCATGTAGAACCAATACCTTGGACCCAATACCTGGGGTCAACACTTCAGACCAAATACCATGGAACAATACCAAAATACCATGGACCAAATACCACGGACCAAAACTTAGTTTTCTGACATGTATGCACCTTTCCTTCTGTGAACCTGCATGTGTATGTATACACGCCTTTTGGTTTGATTACCCGTGTATATACACACTTTCATCACGGTCAACCTTCGTATATCTCTCTTTTGATCTACTGCTCTAGATCTACCATCAGTTTAAGTTGCCATCACCTGTATCAAACCTCTGAGTGAGTTTCCATCAAGGACAAGACCTGAATCATAATGCCAACAATCTCCCCCTTTGGACTTGATGCCAACCACCACACCAATTCACTCTCCCCCTTTGACATCAAGGGCAAAGGGCGGACCAAGATATTCTCTTCCTTGGTATACCTTCTGCTATCCATAGTCCCACTAACTACATGCTGAAGTTTCTGATTAAGCTCCCCCTTTGTATATGCCAAGGTGTACCAATCATTCCATGCTCCCCCTGACTGTAGGTAAGATCTGCAAAAAGATGTTCTACAAGAAGAACATGAATCTATTATGAATGACCTTCCTATCACTAAATACTCATACATTCGTCCATTTCTCAACCAAGTGAGGATATACAAATATTGTTTATATATGACAACCAAGTACATATACATGAGTCAACAACAAGAACCATTACATTATCCATCTCATGCATAGTGGGGTAACAAAGTATATCATAAGATTCACAAAGACGAAGGACCTAAACAAGACCATGATAGTTATCAACAACTATCATACACCATATGATCTACATTATAAGCATCTAGCATCCAAATCTGTAACCTGCAATCCATTCTTTTGGTTAAGCAAGATATGTTAATAAGCATCATCACCAAGAACTTCTAACCATAATGCAAACAATGCATTATTTGAAGTATATGCTCCCCCTAAACCTGTGCCATGCCATCATCAAAATAGTGACTGAACCATATCAGACTTTTGTACTACTGCTTTCTTTCAGAACATCATATACGCGACTCTGTAACATCTAACTTGCGTATATACATGACTTTCCTTCATGAAACCCATGTATGAGATTTGGAACACTGATGTTCCACACTTCCAGCTACCTCTAAATCTGTCATGTCTGTGCACTTTGCTTCCAGTCACCAGTAGACTTTCATTGTTCCTTTGCGTTGTCTTCTTCTTTTGGTGTGCTTTCTTTCCCATTGTTCTACGGATCTCCTTCAAGCGATCAAGCTTCTACCAAAGGACTTGCTCTGATACCAATTGTTGGAAATAATACTGAGAGGGGGGGGTGAATCAGTATTATCAAATCAGTTACTTTTCATTTTTCATACTCAAATTTATATACGCGGCTTCAGTTCAATATATCCGCGTATATACGTGACTGTGTTAAATGCAACCAGTGTACATGCAATAATCTTTTGATTTAGTTAGCTTATCTTCAGTAAATGCATCAGAACATTATTAACCACATTAATAGTAAACAAGTGTAGTTAAAACAGTACAGATCATCACACATAAGAAGCACACATGAACACCATGATATAAGGTGGAAACCCAATGTGGGTGAAAACCACCTGCTGCAATTTGTCTCTTTCTTCCTTTAATAAGAAACTTCTTTTACAATGTACTGGTGCAGTCCTTTACCAGTATGCAGGCTTCTACCTACAGAAGGCTACAACCTTCTTAGCTTTTGTTCTAGCCGTTCCATTTACTAGTACGTAGGCGCTGGCCTACTGAAGGCTTCAACCTTCACTCGTTTTCGAGCTACTCCTGGAAGGGAGCTACAACCCCCTTGGCTCTTGTACTGGCCAATATGTTTACCAGTTCATAGGTGCCGGCCTACAATCATCCAAGGACCACGTTTCATACATTTTCATACTAGATCCATAAAATAATCACCATTGCAATACAACCTGCATCGTCAATCTCTAAATCACCCAATACTGAAACCCTGTCAACAACACAGTCATAGACTACATAACTCTGCAACAAGAAGCAGATCTAATAGCAACTTCAAATATCATACTTCATATTGTATACGCTACTTGGATGAACCCAACCTGCGTGTATACGCGCTTTTACCAAAGACAACCCGTGTACAGATCTACAAATTTTAACTCATAACTTTGCAGCTATTTCAGACATCAGAACATACCCAGATCATAACATTCATATAATAAACATGCTTCAATAGATCTAATCTATCCATAATCAAACCATATAACGATAATCATTCCAAGCCTTGAGATCCCATTCCATCGTTCATCATCCTCCACATGAGTGCAACCTTGGTTCAGATCAAGCAATGCATCACCAATCCATAACCAACACCTGGATCTCACACTTCATCAGACATTCATCACTTACACACTCTTGCTCCTTTCTTGGCCTAATGATCTTCTCCTTATATAGGTTTAGACTTTTCTCAATTACCATGGTCCAAAACCATGTAGAACCAATACCTTGGACCTAATGCCTGGGGTCAACACTTCGGACCAAATACCATGGACCAATACCAAAATACCATGGACCAAATACCATGGACCAAAACTTAGTTTTTCGACATTTATGTGCCTTTCCTTCTATGAACCTGCGTGTGTACGTATACGCGCCTTTTGCTCTGATTACCCGCGTATATACGCACTTTCATCACGGTCAACCTGCGTATATCTCTCTTTTGATCTACTGCTCTAGATCTACCATCAGATTAAGTTGCCATCACCTGTATCAAACCTCTGAGTGAGTTTCCATCAAGGACAACACCTGAATCATAATGCCAACAATATACAACCCAAATAAACTTTATAACAACCAACAGGATTCAAGATGATGATGGCAACCATCGAGGATGATTCACCATTTTTGGAGTAAAAATGTAAAAAGATTAAAAAGAATAAAATAATAAAACTACCTTTTGAACTCGTATTTTGAAGTTATCTTCCTAATTATTTACTCAAATTTCAAGCAGGAGTACTCATCCGATGAAAAAATTAATTCCTCATCCAAGAAGTACCAATGTTTCATACTTTGGATGGACCCTCCTACACGAAAATGGAGAAATACAAGGAAAAACATGATTGCAATCACATTTTTCATGTATTTCCCATATTTCACGTAGCAAGGTCCATCAAAAGTATTGAAAGTGGGTACTCCTTAAATGGGGAATAAAATTTTGTATCCAACGAGTGTTTCTACTGGAAATTTGAGTAAACCCATAGGGAGATAAATTGAAAATATGAGTTGAAAAAATAGTTTTTTAGTATTTCCCTCTAAAATTTAAAGATGTAATCTAATATTATTTTATTATATACACTATTATTTTATAAATTCCTTAGGAGGCCCATTGTAGACCTAAAAATTCCCCTAATGTCAAAATATTCATTACCGTCATCTATCCAAAGTTCACTTTCTACATCCATTGTTGTTTTTGCAGGTGGATATAGTGTGAATTTCTTAGTAGATATTCCATAAGAGATAAACATATCACCAAAACTACAGATTATAAAAGCCTCTATTGTAGCTAACCATGGTCTACCTAGAATCAATGGATGTCCTCCTAAATTATTCTTGGTAGCCAACATAATAAAATCAACAGGATATTCGCAAGAATCTAAGGAGGTAGATACATCTTCCAATACACCATATGGTTTTATAACAGATATATTTGCTAACTGTAGTAATGTTGGTGTGCATCGAAGATTAGAAAGTTTTAATTGATCCATATTTTGTTTACTTAGATATTGATAGCTTCTCCTAAATCAATCAATGTGTTTGGAATATCAACACCATTTATGTGTGGTTTTACAATGGGACTACCTAGATCTAGATATTTTTGAACTATTGGCTTTATGATCATAATATACGCATTTTTTCCAACTAACTGATTTTTTTTTATCTTTTTTTCTCTTTCTTCCTACTTTTATAATGTTTAACTCCCTGGTTGTGTTTCCAAATATTGGTATTTCCCTTATAGTTTGTAATAAAGGAATTTTGATGCAAACATTCTTCAATTCATCTAACATATCATATTCAGGCAACACAATTTGTTTTTGTATTCCTTTGTCAATCTTTAGCCTTTTAGGAAAGGGTCGATTTTAAACTGAAACAGAGGGTTTTTCTACAACGAGAGTTGAGTTTATTGAGGTATCATGTATAGGGGTGTTCTCTTTCTGAGGAATTTATTCTTGATTAATATATGTTTATTTTTCAAGTAGTTCATCCCCTCCAGATTCATGAGTAACAAAAGATGGTAACTTCTTTTGCAAAACTCTACTATATATAAGTTGGACATTGTTTAGATCTAATGGAATTATCATGCAAGCTTGGAAATTATGACCTTCTATATTGTAAACAAGTTGTCAATTTTTATTATTCAGATTTGGAAGTGATTGAGCAGGTAGTTAATTAGTTTTTTGGGGTATGATGTGGATGGTAGGTGAAGTGGTTGATTAGAAGGCTCAACTTGATTTTGAAATTGTAGAAAAGTGTCTCCTTGAGAAGGGTAATATGGAGGTTTATATGGAATAAATCGCAATTGAAATTTATTATACTCAGGATTCCTACGAGGATACTGCCAACCTTCTGTCCATAATGAATTTTGAGGTGACCAATTTTTCCAAGGTATTAGAGTATTCCAATTATTTTGAGGTTGTACAAATTATTGCTATTGAGGAATAAGACCCTGTACCATATTTTGTTGTTGTGGTGGCCATGGTATTTTACCAACAAAATAGAGTGACTTAGCTTGGCTAGCTTCAAATTCATTTTACAAGACTTCTTTAAGTCCATGAGTTGAAGGGAATTCCTTTGTGATATGACTTTATTCATAGGTAGCAAATATTTCTACGCTATTAAGAGGACATTCTCTTAGAGCATGCTTCTTTTTTCATTTAGGAAAAAGAATTTTTTCTCGATAAAACTAGCTAGTCTATTATATTATATTTACAGAAAAATATTACAATCAGTGAAACAGGACTTCCATGGCCACCAGTGGCACTTTGGGTATCTTGGCATTGACGCAGAAGCTCCCTCACAGGGGCAGCACCGACAGAACTACCTGAATTCCCTCAAAAACTAACAGAGGCCGAGGCCAATTCTACTTAATGGTCAACAGAACATGACGGCCCATGCAGGGGCTACCCTCAAAACCAGACTGTAGATCGACACAAACGAGACAGACTGATAGTAAACTAGATCGACAGAAACATGACAGAATGAAAAATTGCAAGTGAACAAACATAGGGACCTTAATCCTGGACCCGAGCAGAGAGAGAAAGGTAAGAGCAGGTGCGTGCATCGGAGGATCAGACGTCGCCGGGATCTTTTTCTTCCGCGATAGTGCACCATCCCTGACTCTCAGGGATTCCTTCCCACATGGCAGCCCACTTATCCTTTGCTTTGCCTTGAGGTTCCTGCTCCTGGGGATGCGAGGGAGCGAGCAGAATCTCCTTCCCTGAGGTGCCCACCTTAATTGGTGGTAGCAGGACAGGGCTTTCCTTTCCAGTGCCCTCTGTGGGTGGTTCCACCATTCCTGGAGGTGTCCCACTGTCATTCCCTTCAAGAGCTTTAGTAAAAAGAATTGAAATATGAGCATTGATACCTGCACTATCCTTGGAGCTGCCCAGGGTGAACACAACCGAGCCAAATGCTGGAAGAGCTGGGTCTCCTTCGCTTGAGCTGCCAACCTCTGTGAATAGCCCAGCTTGGAGTGGCTTAGCCCTTGCCCTTCTGTAGCAATAACAACAACAACAATGGTGGTGCTCATTCGCTGCCGGAGGGCGAGAGGATGAACCTCGCCCAGATCCCCTCCTGCAAGGTTGTCGCTCCCGTAGTCTTGCCATGGACACGCCTCCGTCTCCCCTGTTAGCCTGCGATGAATTTTGAGACCATCCACCAGCCGGAATTCGCCACCAATTTCTCCTGATCGTGAAAATCTCTGAGAAGCTGTAGCCTGAGGGAGGAAAGTCCCTCTTTATAGCCAGATTGCCCTGAATGCACTTGGTTTGCTGCTTCCACCTGAGACCAGAGCCTGAATTGGAGCAGTGGTGAGCCAAGATGGCTGGTAGAGGTGGTAGAATAACCACCCACCTCTGCGTCTGCACCCGTGTGGAGTTCCCCTGCGTCTGAACCTCACCAACTTCACCATAACAATGGGCTCGCTTCTGCTCGTCTGTGCCTTGATAACCCTCCTCATTCCCTCGGTGGGAGCGAACATTAACTGCAAGTTGCATTGCCATCGTTTCACTCTGCTCGGCATTGAATGCCCAGAGCTTGGACAGCGGAGGATTAACCCTTTGACGGCTAACTCCATCAATTGTAAATACAAGCACGGGGCGACACATCCTGGACATGTGGCCCGATCCTTTGTGACGTGCCAACACCCGCATCCGGGGATTCAGTGTCTCTTTGAAGGAGTTTCTCACATTCCTGAGTCTGTTCATTGCTGGGGATGATGTCCAAGTTTCCTGCTTGGAAAGGATGGTTGCTTTCTACCCCAATATTGGCTAGGAGATCAGCAATCTTCTTACCTTCTCTTCTGGTGTGATGAAAGGAGAGGGCTCTGTGGTTGTGTAGCTCTTGAGCAACGTTATTTAGCCTTGCTTCTAGTCTCCAACTGTCAGCTACTTTTCTAGCTTGTGATCCATTCTGAATTCGCGTTGCCATGTTGATGATGACCTAGGAATCGCCTTCCACTATCAGTGGTTGAAGATTGAGGTGCCTGGCCACTAAGAGTCCTTACCAAAGTCCCTCCAACTCTGCCGAGTTATTGGTGTCCCACCCTATATTGCCGAAGTAGATCTGCAGGGGGTTACCATTGAGATTATGAATGATACCACCAAATCTTGCTGGCCCAGGGTTGCCTTTAGATGCGCCATCAAAGTTGAGTTTGTATGAGTTGGTGGGTAAGGAAATCCAATTTCTGATTTCCTTGATATTACCTTTCATTGTCTAGTGAGTGGCATTCCCTTGTGGCAGCTCCAGCTTCTAGTTACCCAGGATGTTTTTTTCCTTATCTGTAGTAGGGAGATCTTCTTTAGTCCATGATTTCAGAAGCATGGTTTCTCTGAGATTGCCATGCAATCTGCTCCATATTTCCTCAATGGGTGAGCTCTGGTTTTTTAAAATGCGCCTATTCCTTTCCTTCCAGATGTTCCATAGTACTGTGCCTGGGATTATGTTCCACATGTAGTTGAGGATCTCACAATCATAGGGGCTTTTTGGCCACTGACGGATGGTATCTACGATGTTGCCAGGTCCTCTGCATCTTTTCTGACACCTGGAGCCAACCTTTTCCCATAGCTGATTTGTGATTGGGCATGTATCCAGAAGATGCTGTAAGGTTTCCTCATTTTTAAAGCAGTTATGGCATATGGAAGGGACTTGGAAATTGCGTCTCCTTAGCTTATCCCAGGTGAGAATCTTTTTGTGCCCAACCAACCAGAGGAAGTGGGATATTTTGGGCCAAGCTTTGAAGCTCCATATTCGCTCCCATAGAGAGTCCGGCCTGGTGGTGGAGTCCCCTATAAGATTATAGGCTTCAGAAGTGGAGTATGATCCTTTGGGGAGGTAGCCCCATCTGAGGATATCATCGCTGTTCTCAAACCAGATGCTTCTCTTCTTTAGCTCGTCTTCAAGTGCTGCTACTTCCTGTATGCTTGTGATATCGGTTACCTGATTGCTTGGTCGCCAATTCCTGAATCCATTTACCATTTCCGGTTCCCATAATTGATGGATGGTTGTATGCAGCTGCTCCTGTCTGTTCGGAATGATCATTGAGGGAAGGACACTTGAGAGTATGGGTAGTTGGTTCCAAGTGTCCTTCCAAAATCTGGCATTGTGACCATTCCGTATTTCCCAGAAGCTGTGCTTCTGGATGAGCTGATGATGCTGTTTGGCAGCATTCCAAATAAGTGACCCACTGCTTGTGGGCTTGAATCTTATGAGCTCTGCTTGGGGCATATTGTTGGTGTATTTGGCTATCCATATTTTGGCCCATAACTTGTTTGGACTAGTTATCCATTGCCACCACATTTTGGCATTCATGATGGTGTTGTTGTGCTCAGGATCTCTGAGTCCGATGCCTCCTTTGATTTTGGGCCTGCGTACAGTGTCCCAATTTACTAGTGCCCATTTGCGATTAGTGGCTGAGCTTCCCCATAAAAAGTCACGCTGCAGGTTTCTCAATCTTTTTAATACCCATTTTGGTGCTGCAAAGGATAGAAAATAGATAGAGAGGCATGGCTTGGAGGATGGACTTAATAAGCACAACTCGACTAGCTAGATTGAGGGAGCGGTGAGTCCATTGGTTTAGTTTTGAATCGAGCTTCTCAAGGAGAGATTGCCATGCAGGTTGCTTTATGGCCGAGGCAGTAAGGGGAGCTCCAAGGTAAGTGGAGGGGTGAGTGGCGGATTGAAAGCCTAGGATACGGGAGACGGCTGATTTAACTAACGGAGGGGTGTGGAAGAAGAATATTTGAGATTTGGAGATACTGACATGAGTGCCAGAGGCTTCAGAGAAGTCGTTGAGCAGGGATTTCAAGCGAGAGGCTTCCTGAGCCGAGGGGTAGCCATAGATCATGGTGTCATCGACAAATTGCTGATGAGAGGAGGCTGGGGAATTGTGGATGGAGATTCCTCTAAGCTGATTAGACTGGAGGGCCTGCTTGATGTGTCTGCCAAGACCCTCAGCCATAATAACAAAAAGGAAGGGGGAGAGGGGGTCCCCTTGTCTTATGCCTCTGGAGGGTTTGAAAGGGCGAGAGGGAAAACCATTGACAAGAAGGGAAAAATGGGAGGAGGAGATAAGACTCATGATCCAACGAACCCAGGTGGAACAAAAGCCAAAAGCTTTCAACATATGTTGAATGTAAGACCAGCTAAGCTTGTTGAAAGCTTTGGAGAGGTCGAGTTTGAGTAACATACCAACTTGCTTGGATTGCTTGAGCGACTGGATGATTTCATGCATGAGGATAATGCCGTCCATCATCTGTCTGCCTTCGACATAACCCGATTGCTCCGGAGGGATGAGCATGGGTAGAAGAGGTTTTAATCTGTTAGAAATTACTTTGGAGATGACTTTATATAGGACGTTGCAGAGAGCGATGGGCCTGAATTTATCAGGGGTTATGGAGTTCTCCTCTTTGGGGATGAGGGTGATGAAAGTGGAGTTGAGAGAGGGAAGCAGCCAGCTTAAAGCTATGGATTCCTCAACTACTTGCCAAACCTCCACTTTAATCAAGTCCCAGAAAACATGAAAAAAAGTGGTAGTGAAACCATCTGGTCCAGGGGCCTTACCTTCTTTGAGCTGCACGATCGCCTCGTCTACCTCCTGGGCTTGTATTGGGCTCATGAGTAACTCGTTGTGCTCCTCCGTGACCAACCTGGGGATGTTGCTGGTGATTTTTCCAATTACCCTTTGCCGATCCACCGCCTGCTCTTGGTGTACTTACTGAAAGTGATTGAGAAGGATTTCCTCTATTTTCTCATGCTCCTCAACTTTAACCCCCTCCTAGTTTTCGATGAAAGGAATCTTATTGTGCATCCACCTCTACACTGTAGTTCTATGGAAGAATTTGGTGTTGCGCTCCCCTTCTCTTAGCCATCGAACCCTTGATTTTTGCCTCCACTAAATTTCTTCTTGCTTCCTTCTTTCTTCAAGCTAGTTGTTTATGTGCCGTTCTCTATCCAAGGTTGCCTCTGTGTGCCCTGCATTTATTATTTCCTGATGAAGATCCTTCAGCTCCTTATTGAGCTCCTGTTGTGCCTCAAAAATATTGCCGAAGGTCTCCCGATTCCAGCGCTTTAGGTGACTTTTTAGAAAACGCAGTTTTTGCTGGAGCTGGAACATTTTTGAGCCCTCTGGTGGGATGAAGGAGGCCCATATGGTTCTGATGAAGTCCTTGAATGCTGGATGCATTAGCCAGAATCCCTCAAATCGGAAGGGCCTTTTGGTTCTATCTCCTGGTCACTGCCAATGCAGAGCTATTAGCCAGTGATCTGACCCTGAGTGGGCCAACATTTCTGCGGTAAGATCACCTCCGAGATGCACCGCATTATCCGAAATTAGGAAGCGATCAAGTTTGGAAGTGATCTGATGCTTGCCTCCTCTGCGATTGCTCCAGGTAAATGTGCCATTGCAGAATGGCATGTCTATGAGAGAGGCATTTTGGATGAAGTCCTTGAAGTGATCTACTTCAGGTTCCAATCTGAATCTGCCTCCTATCTTGTCCTCTATTTTGGTTATCATGTTGAAGTCCCCTGCAGCGATCCAAAGTGGAAGTTTCCTATTTGTGCTTAGCGCTTCAATGGTGTCGAGGAGCGCTTTTTTACTCCCAGCGTCCTGCGGAAAATAGACGTTGGATAAATTCCCATGTATGTTTGTGCCGAGAATGTGAAAGGCTGCTTGAATGAGGTGATGGGAGGCGTGGAAGTCAGTGAGCGTTATTGCCTGGGTGTTCCATGCTACAGCAAGCCCCCCGGAGGCTCCTGTGGCGTCCACAGCCACTGATCTGCATCCTGGCCAGGCCTTTGAGAGAATGCGGCCCAGCGTGGTGCTGTTGCATTTGGTTTCTTGGAGGAAACACATCTGTGGTTTTTCCATCTTGATCATGTTTTTTAACATCGTGGATTTTCCTGGGCTATTGAGCCCTCTTACATTGCACGATACGAGCTTCATGATTTAACTATTTTGGGTAGGGCTGTAGTACTTCGTCAGCTTCGCATATCTACCAGAATCTACCAGGATTTTTCCGATCTCTATTGTTCTCTGGAGATCTGTCTTTCTTCCTCTTTTTTTAGTGTCCTTTGGATGCGGGCTGCCTTCCCAAGTGTTGCCAGGTTGTATGCCCAGCTGGTGTTGGTGGAACGCTCTAGAGATGACCACTTCCAACTTATCAATATCCGATTCAGAGATTTTTTCATATGCCTTTTTCTTGCAACATAGCTCCAGTTCTATGATATCCAGGCCGTTTAGATCTATGCTTTCTGGTTCTTCCTCCATATTTTGCACATTACTGGTTTCGTCTTGATGGGTATCTGAATTCTGAGGGGCTATCAACTTCCCATCCACCTCCATTTCCTTGAGGATCTCCGCTGAGTTTTCCTGAGGCCTACTTAGGATGGTTGGGATGATAATGGGAGATTTAGACTTGGGTGGGGGACTGGAAGGAGGGGGTTGGGTGGAAGAGGAGGGGCGAGTAGGGATATTGTCAGTATCGAGGGGCTGATCATCTGAAAGATCGCCTAGGGACTCAAAGCTGTTCTTGGTAGCGGGGTTTTGGGGTTTGGACCCATTCTGAGGCTCTTTCTATGGGCGTTTTCTATGCAAAACTTTGGTGAAGCCATCCTGAGGTGGGGATTCAGAAGAATCAGGAGAGCTGGCTTTGACATTGAGAGGGCAGTCCCGAAACAGATGCCCTAGTGCATGGCATCTCCTGCACCTGAAAGGCACATGCTCATAATCAAGGGGCTGGATCCACTCCTCGTCGCGGTGGGAAAGGGTTACTGACTCAGGAAGCGCTTCATTCAGCCGAGTAAAAACACATATTCTTGCATAAGAAATGTACTTACGATTTTTTGTTTCTTCTACTGCCCTGATGTACTTTCCCACTCCATTTCCTATGCCCATGAGACAGTCTTCCTCCCAGTATTCATCGGGTAGTGAGTATAGTCTGATCCAAACAGGTGCCCAAGTGAGATCTTCCTTGTCAGGGTTAAATCTGGGCATCCAATCCCTGATGTAGAGACCTGCTGAGTTGAAGAAATACGGACCTCCTCCCAGGATCCGGTTTTTGTCTTCCAGACAAAAGAAGATGGCGGTGAAGAAGCCCTTCGGTCCTAGCTGGAGAGTGATATCTCCCTTTGGCTTCCACTTTGCTGCAATCCAACCTTTTAAGGCCCGCTCGGCTGGCCAAAACCCTATGAATTTTCCAATGATTGCATGATCCTGCATAAACTAGATCCTGTTGTCGATCTTATCTCCGGGTAGTTCTATTCGCGGCCTTTCCTTGGCTACCGATCGACAAGTAGATGAGGTGACCTTCGGGTTATTCGCCCGTGTCTCTTGTTCTTCTGGTGATTCACTGTCATTTCCCTCTTGCGTCTTCCCTTTGTTGAGAATGTCAGGATCTACAGACCCAAAGATCACCTCAGGTCCTGGGCTGTGCCGTGAGGGGGAGGGCTTTGACGCCCCCCCCTGGGGCGGAACCATTCTCCTTCGCCGATCACTTCAGCGCTGTTACGCTACGGAGAATCTTACGCAGCGCCTGTACCGGTTCCGCTGTTCTGTCAGCGTCGTCGAGGCTGGTCTGTCAGCGCCTGCGAGGGTTTCGTTCTCAGAACCCTAGCCCAGAAGCTCCAAGATCTTAGATCCCTATTTTCAATTTACGTAGTGGAATTTTTATCATTTAGGACAAAGAATTGATAAGGCAACATTTTTACATTTTTACCTCTTTAGAACCTTAAGAGTATCTATTTCTTCACTAATACTCCCTAAGATAGTATTCTTGAAGTTGTCAAGAAAATTGCTTATTTCTTCTTTACTTACCGTCCCAGCTGTAAATTTATTAATCTTAGACATAACAGAGTCTCTTGGATTTTTCCTAGTTCTAGCCTTTCCTCTTGAAATATGTATACATAATTCACAAATTTCTCTAAATGATACCTAAGAAATGTCTTCTTTACCCATTTAATTGAGCATATCTACCCACTCATCTCTAATGGCTTTTAGCAAAAGAGATTTTAGAGTTTCTTCATCTAGATTATGCATTTGAGCCCTTTTAACATTATAAGAAAAATTTTCAATGAAATACTCAACATTTTCATCCTATTTTTTCATCATTTTAAATACTTCATCTTCAAGGCTATGAGGTATAAAATAGTCTTTGTATTTTTCTGAGGGTGCATTGCTCATTTCTTCTCATGTTCTTATGGTATGTGTTCCTAATCTCATAAACCATTTAAGTGCTTTGTATTTAAGAGTGGCTGGAAACAATTTCAATATTTTAGAATCAAACAAGTAGTCATAAGATTTACACAAGACTTTAGACTGAAAAAATAAATAAATAAATAAATAAATAAATCAGGATCCTCATGTCTTACTCCATTGAAATTAGGGAGGATGGAGGGTGGGATATTATTCATTGTAACTGTGGTTATCCTCTACCACCTCTTCCTCCACCTCCTCCTCTACCTCCACCTCTACCTCCTCCTCTATTACCTCTTCCACCTCGAATCCTAAAGTAACCATTGAGATTATGTACTTCTCCTTATCCTTACCCTACAATTCTATATTCTTTATAGCTAATCTAGTGTTCTTCAATCGAATTTTCTAGCTCATCTTTTGGTTCTTCTATTAGTGGAATAAAATAAGTTTCTTCTTCTTCGTCATCAATAGGGACTTGTCATTCTTGAACTAGATTTAGTTCTCCAATTGAATATAGAAATATTACTCCTTCTATTAAGAATGTAGGTTCATCTACTACAACTTCAATAGAAGAAGTGGGTGAATCTTTTGGTTGGATTTTAGATATTTGTACCTCAGGAATTCTATGTCTACCTGCAAATAATGGAATATGAGTTTTGGCAGAAAGTGTTACACGAGGAGATCATGGTGGGGTGAGTGCTGATGTTGGAATGGACCTCCTACCTCTCCTTATAGATCAACCTATAGAATCTCTTTCCCTATGCATAAATATGTTTTTATCATTTTTTAATAAAAATATTCTTAAAAAAAATTCAATCCTATATACACTTCTGCGAAAATGGTGCCAAAATGTTTTCTAATTTAATTGATTTTAAATTACTACATAAATTATCAACGAGGGCTTATATGATAATGAAGTGTATGTGCACTGCTTGTGCTAGGATTTTTTATTATGTAAGTAATTTTTTAAATTTAATTAGGATGTTTTCATGCACATGGTTCAACTAAGAAATTTTCACTCTTGGAAGAAAAGAAAATAACATAATGGCATTAATAAAACTGAATTAAAGTGTAAAGGTAAATAGAAAAATCAAATCCAAATTCTCTTTACACTTGCAGAAAAGAAAACTAATTTAAAATTCCATAAATAAATATCACACCAACATATCTAGATCTTATTCTCACTTGACAAAAATGAAACTAAATATTAAACGCATAATTTAAATATCACATAGGAAAATCTAAATCACTTTTATAAAGCGTTGAAAGAAATTATACTCCTAATTGATCAAAATTTACATGTGCATAATAGATCTTTTTTATTTATTTTCTTCATCCTTCGCTCAACAAAATTATTAAATCTATGAAAGGAATATTCAGCAAACTCTGTCACAATCTCTGTTCTCATTTTCATAAGCATTCACTGAAAGTGAAAAATGAATGATTATCTGTGATAATATAATGGTCTAAAAATTAAGATACAAAAAAAAAAAAAAAAAAAGACCTTATAGCTTAGAGGGGGTCATCCTGTGAGTTGTAGGTAAGTAGAGATCAATCAGAGATTAAACACGCATCAATGCAACATACAAAGGAATAATCAAGCTCGATTTCATAAATGCAAAGAGTGTTTTCAAAATAATAACTAGTATGTCATTGTCATGTCGGGAGGTAGGTTTTGTAGCCTCCTTAAAGAAAATGTTTAGATACCTTCATCCCTATCTTACTTGACAAAAATTGTAAATATAACATAAGATATTATGAAATGGAGATTCCTCATGATTTTCTATCAAAGAAGAAAGTTATGACGAAAGATATCAACTTCATCCTTATCATCGATAACCTCGCTCACCGGAGTCATCTTTGGCTCCGTTTCCACTAGGTTGACTTCGATGTTCACTTGCTCTTACGATGCCCTTATAACCTTGATGGATCATGAAGATAGATAGATATCATTATTCTTGTTGTCAGCAACCTATCCATACATTTGGCTCTTCACTTGATGTTTTGGAACCTACAGATCCTTCAAGTAAGTTGCAGAATTGATCATTCATTACAGAATTGATGTAATCCAGTAGCTTGTGAAAATATAAAACCAAATAATAAGGAAACAATGAAGCTATAAATAAAACATGATTAGGTACCTGATTTTTCTAATAACCTTGCAAGATGATAGCTTATTGAGATTATTATGATAAAAAAGGAAGAGTAAGGAGTGAATGGAGTTTAGGGAAGGTGTAAAAAAGGAAAATTTTGGTCTTCAAAACATCTCTTTATTTAATACGTACTTATCTACCAGGTCAGGGCTAACATAACTATAATTAGAGCCACGGTTAATCAAAATCAAGACAACTTGATCAAAAGGCTTACAGTACATCTCGATAACAATTTCCTGGTGATCTTCCTCCTTGTTATCCAGCATTGCATAAATTCATGGAATTGTCTTCCTAACATCCCCAACTATGTTCACTTGCTGTGCATCGTAAATTTGATGCCTGGCACCCTAATTTTGTGGAAATCCATCTTAAAATTCTCCTTACCACATGTACAACACCACAACCATCCTGTAGCATCACCTTTATTCTGCTAAGTTAGAAGATTTCCCAACAACACACTACTCATATGATCCATAAGGAGAGTCTCGTGAATTGTAGTCTACCATCTTGCTAGTCGTCCTTTATCTTCTTCCTGCAAGTATAACATCTCAGCTTAAACCAAAATATAACATAATCACCATACCACAATATAGTTTATAGGAGGATACCTCATTTGCAATATTAACCAGATTAACATGATATATGAATAATCATAATCACATCAGGATATGAGATTAGTTTAACCATTATCCATTTATCAATGCCTGATCATACCAACCACATACCATGACCTCATGTATGAAAACTACAACCATTTCAATGTATGCATAATAATATATAAGTATTGACATGTATAAACAATACATAACCAACATACACTCATGATGACCAAATCTGTCAACGCATCATCCACTTTCACATGGTGATACCATTGCAACCATGACCACCACCATGCATACACAACACATACATATACAACAACCATGAAGAACACATATGCAACTAATATGTATGAGTATGGAGCAGACACCACCCATCTAGTCTAAGGGGTGAACCACGCTCTAATACCAGTTTGTAACACTGTCCTCCCACATTTACCCAAGTTAACTAGTTTGCTATGGTAAGCATGTGACAAGAGGTTATTATAATGTGATTCAAGTCCTCATGTGTAGTTAAGGAAGTGGCATTGATAAAACCAAACCAATCTGACCTTCCACACATGCTACAAAACATTCAGAAGCCAACCAACCCTTCCAAGTGACCAATGCCTTAGAAACATTGACATTTAACTGATTTGGACTGCCAACTACTCCCATGAAAAACCATGCATGCAACTAACTCCTTCCTATTTCTCCCATAGTAAGGCATGCTAGCAGCTGTTGACTTTTTGAGCTAGTTTTCAGCTAGTGTCCCTAAATTTTGTGCGACTTTTTTAGGGCTTGTACTGAGGCCACTTCCCATAACTTCATAAATCATTTAGCACTAAGAAAAAAAAATATAATAAGGCTACTAATGCTATCATTATTACAAGTACCTCATGTGACACCTAATATCCATGATAGCAATTTCGTCAAACATGTCACAAATATGCAAACTACAGGTCATAACAATAGATCTAAGCATAACGGTATCATTCTTATCTGATATTTGTAAAGAAGCAATTTTGCATTATTACAATAGCTGCATTATCATATATTAGTTCATATATTCATTGTATGCTCATTTGCAAATTGAAAAACTGATGAAACCCATACATCAAGTCTATGATAAAACATACTTATAACCAATAGAAATAACAAGGATATAATAGACATAAGAATCACATATGAACCAGTATATTTACACATGAAATACCAAGATGAAGAAGTTATTATTAATGAATTAAAAGTCCAACAAGGTATGGGACTTCCATGAACGACCCAACCATATATTGGCTGAACCAAATATTTCTTCCAACCATTCACCCCTATGCCATATTCTAAGCATGAATGTAGGACTCAAAATCAACCAATCCATCTTTCCTCAGGCTTTACCGCAATCTCCACTGGATCACTAAGCCCTAAATATGGATGGATGCCAATGAATTTCTCCACCTACTCCGTGAGGAATTTTCCCATCTCATAGCCTCTAGACTTTACCATATATCCCATCATACAACAATCGAGGATTCTTAGGACAAATCGAGTCTCCAACTCCAAGATTTACTGTATATTCCACCATTCACGAGTCAAGGATTACTAGGTCTTATTGAAGGCACACACTTCTAGGCTTTATCGTATATCTCTCCATTTACGGTCAAGGACTCCTAGGCCCACTAATGAATTCAAATTCCATCTTTACTATGATCCCACCTTCTTCGGTCTAAGGATTCCCAGGCCTTGTGTTCTTTCTTTCAGATACCACCTCAATCAATTATGATACCATTCAATAATCCAACTCAACCAAATACTAGAGAACCCATCACATTATCACTATCCATAAATGGAAAGGAAACGTTGAACAACATTGCTGCACCTTGAAAAACCCATGCCAATGATAGTAAGAGAACCAAATTGACACATGCATGTGCCATGCATGCCAAACCTAACAAGGGAATCACACATAAAAATTTATACATGCAAGTAATCCCATTGTAGATTCTTGATCCTACACTTCCTTTCTTGATCCTTGCTTCCCTTTTCCTTCTTTCTCCTTTCTTTCATTTCCTTGATCCAATGATAAAGTTCTCCAAGAAAAATCTAACTGTCGAAGAGTGTGTGAGAGAGAGAATAGAGAGAGAGTTCCAAAACTCAACTGACCGAAAAGGTACCCATTGATCCTCAGAAGCCTTTTTATTAACGAGGCCTACATTTTCTTAAATTTTCCATTGTTTTCCTTCGTTTTCCTCCTCACATGCAACCTATGACTTTTCATCTTTAGTTTCTCCTAATTTCCATTATTTAATAAATAAAATGACAATTAATGCCTCATGCATTCCCAAAGCCTTTTCATTTACCTTTGCCAATTTCATTAGCCATAATAAACCAGATAGACACCACAGTAGGATGTTTTTGCAAAAGTCATATTGGAATACGTGTTCCATGAACTTGGTTATTATATTTCCATTATTAACTTTATTACATTGAATTTTCATCAAGGATGCTATAGAATGTGTATTTAATTTCTTTCTGGATAGACATTCCCATACATGGGTATGTTGCTAGGGGAATTTGACTTTCTAAGGATCCTACTAGGGCAACCATTACTAATTCCATTATATGCATTGTTATTAAGTTTTATGAGGACTACCACATCTTATCTTACTATACTAGTGAGGTAATTTCCTTACACATTTCATTAATACATACACTAAGACTTTACATCAATCATATAATACACTAACTTCTTATCTCTAGTACATCCCATTGAAGAGTAAGATATATAGGTGCATAATATATTATGTTTCCCCAACTGAAAAGATAATAGAATCTTGTGTGTTGGTTTATTTATATTTATTCATATAAAATGTGGTTGTTATTATCATTTATTTGGAAACCCCGTCCCTCTTTTTATTGAATTCTGATCATATTCAATAATTGGGGGGCAACAATAAAGGGTTTTTGGGTGTGGATGGAAATTAGCCACCTCATCCTAGCCCATGTGGGCATCACATGGTTGTGAGTCCTAAAAATATATACAAACGATGGGGATATTGTCAACCATCCAACGATGGTCATCCTTCTACTAAACCCTAATATAATGCCTCAAAATAAAATACCTCCCATTTGGAGGTTTTGTTTTCCCTCGTGAGGGGATGTAAAACCCTCATAGTGTCCCCATGAGAGGTTTTTGTACCCTAACAATTGTCTTTTCTTATCATCCTTCATTCCCTTCTCAAATCCTTGCTCAATCTCTGAATGATACTCGTATGTTAAGCTATAGAGTTACACTACTTATGTGTAAGACAAATTTTTTGTATATTAGTATGTAATGGCTCTATTTCTTCCAAGTCACTCCAAGGTATTTCCATATTCACCATGGTAAGACTAGTTTCCTTTCTTTTGTAAGGAATACATCAAGTTTTTCATAATACCTTCCCACTTTCTCTCCTGGAAATTTCAAATTTTGTTCTACTTTGATGTGCATTTTTTTCATGGTTATTAGCTTCTACATTTTTTTTTTTTCCTTTACTCTTCGCTAACTCTGTGAGCTCTAACTATCCCAAATTATTTTCCATGTAGGGTGAGATCATTTTCTCTAGAGAGGGGTTTCGTCACGGTTCGAATAGAGGTACTTTTCTAAGGATTCCTTCCTTTTTTACATAAAGCTTTACTAAAGAAAATTTGGTCTCTGTGAGGTCTCTGTTTATACATGGGACTTTTCCTTGTGTTTTTCTTCTCATTTCCTTCTCAGTACATTAGTATGAAATTCTCTGAAATCCCTAGATGGAATTGGCAACCCATGTCACGCCTTTTGATGTTGTTGGAACTTTTGGTATTGTGTAGGGAAAACCACCAGGACTCATCGTCATTACAGCTACTCAAATTATATTTAGTCATAACTCATTTCATTGATTGACCCTAATCACTCTTACCCTTAACTCAGTGGGGCTAATATCCTTCATGAATGACCTCAACAGTTGTGCACACATTGATGTTTAATGCAAGCGTCCCGAGTAATTATGGAACGAGTCATCCATCTCTAATTTCATTTTACAATGGTAAAAGTTAGTTGTATCATCACTTTTTAGCTCCTAGATGGTATTCTCAAAGGCACAAAGGAATGTGTTTGATGTGTTTTCCTCCACTCCTAATATTGAGAGGATTTTCTCTCAACCCCCCCTCTATTGGAGAGATATGCCTGCTGAGAGAATTTTGTCATAATGATGGCATAAAACATTGAGAATCACCCTCAAGTTCCCTTGTCTATGTATTTGAACTTCAATACATTTCATTGGGGGATTTTTCAGGTCTAAAATAGGTCTCCTAAGGAAATGATAAAATAATAGTGGAAATAACAAAATAATATTAGATTACATTATCAAATTTTAAAGTGAAAAAACAAAAAAAATGTTTTCAACTCTTATTTCAACTTATCTCCATATGAGTTTACTCAAATTTCAAGCAGAAACACTTGTTGGATGTAGAATTTGATTACTCATCGGAGAAGAACCATGTTGCATACTTTCAATAGCCCTCCTACACAAAAAATGATAAATAAATGAAAAACATGATTGCAATCACATTTTTTCATATATTTCTCATTTTTCATGTAGTTGGGTTCATCGAATATATTCAACAATGGGCACTCCTTGTATGATGAATTAAATTTTGCATCCAAAATGTAATCACACTCAAAATTTGAGTAAAATATTAGGAAAATAAGTTTAAAACACAAGATTAAAAAGTAGTTTTATTATTTTATTATTTTTTAATCTTTTTTCTTTTTGACATAATCATCTTGAATCTCCCATGGTTGACATAGTCATCTTGAATCCTATTAGTTTTTATAAATTTTATTTGTGTTGCATATTTTTCGTAGGAGGCCCATTTTAGACCTAAAAATTCCTCTAATGAATGTTAATGTTTGTATGACCAATATGGTATAGAGGCTAGATGCCTCATTGGTGGCATATTTCAGTATGCCCCAAGTATTCTCATTGGTATTGTATTTATTCATATCTTTTGGATTGCGTTTGAGTTACATGATTTGCAGAATTCCTCTTCTTTTCTTCTTTTAAGAATAATAATGTCAATACTTTTCTTTTTCACTAGATGGCATGCATTACACATTTTTTTTTCAATTACATTGCTAGGATAATTCTTGGTAGATTTATTTCCTTAATCGAAGTTCGTTTAAAAATATAACCATTGGATACTTTTGTTTACTATATAAAACAGAATTAAAAACCTACTTTTATCTGATTTCATCTCCACTTTTAATATGCACCATTATTTTGTATTTAGTTGAATGTTTCCATCCAAATACGACTCGTTAATATGTGTCTTTTGAATCACCAGTGATACTAACATTATAGAATTCCTTAAGAAAATATGGATGCATCATGTTTATTAAATTTTCCTATGTTTTTGAACCCTAAAATGTTTATGTAATGTGTCCTTTCTCTTGTTGGATGAAAATATACCTACGTTGATTTTCATATGTTAAAGATGCTTACTGCTTATGTTCAACTCTATTGTTACTGTAGTAACAACCAGCTTTTCATTTAATTCTATGGTTTTAATTTAATTTAATTTATTTATTTAAAACATGGTCAATTTTTCATCTTGATCTAATACCGACCCCAACCATTAAAAATCTCTCTCGTAAGGTATTACCTTCTCCTCTGGTATAATATGGTGGTACTTTTAATTCCTACATTTATTCCTTCCTTGTCTTACGATGGTGTAAAAGTAGTCTCTTTCTAACCAAAAAATGAACTGACTTAAGCTTAATCCTAGATTATCATGAACAATGTGGATTTTGTCTACTGAGCTACATCTATCTGTTACTGAAAACTAATTTGTTAGCTTTTCTTCAATAATTCAGTACCTACTTATATAATGTTTACACAACACTCTTGATTTTTCATGTGCTCAGTTTAAGGTTTCATAATATTTTTAAAATGATGATCTACCTATTTATATGATTGCATCTCATAGTTACATAACCATACACAAGACATACTATATAAATCATTATTTTATGAGAAACTATATCATTTATCCTTTCAAATGGTTCTTGATGGTATTATTTATCATTCAAGTTTTCACATATTTCAAATCATTATGCATTTTTATAGAAATAAAAATTCCATTTAGATGAGCATATCAATAAATTAATATAGGTCTCCTTCCCAAGATGTTATATATATATATCTATCTATCTATATATATATATAATATATATATATATATATATATATTAAGTATATATATATATATAATCGTTTATCCCTAATTTGTATGGTTTAACTTGTTGCAAGTCTTTTCTATGTATGTGTAGAATATCATAGTTTGATTTCCTATTGAAGGATTGATATGTTGGCCAGTTTTAAATGGATTTTCTTAAAACGCTCATTTTCATAAGGTAGGGTTCTTTAGGGGTGTACAATTTTAGATCAGAGAATGAGGGTTTCTAGTTCATGTAGGTTTCTTTACAAATGTGTAATTTTAGTTGGGAGAATGAGGGATTTTAGTTTTTTACAATAATGCGAAGCTAGTATCACCACTAAAGATATATTATTTTTTAATGCTTTCTTTAAGATTATTAATTTATTTATTTCAAATCTTAAATTAAATTTTTTTATTTATATTTATTATTTTTAACTTGAACTTGATATAATCATATTAAAATTGTTAACAATTTTTTTTCTAATTATATACATATATGGAAAATTAGTTACATCAAAGACTATATCTTGCTAGCCAAATAAGTAGAACACCAAAAAATGTCAAGGAGAATTAACTCCGCCACCCAATAACAAAGTACTTTACAAATAAGAACTCATCCAACTAAACTAAACGGCAAAACATACATAAATTAAAAAATATATATAACATTTTTTGAATAAAATATTTACATAAAACATTAACTACAACAATTATCTTCTCTTTTTTTCCTTCAAACTCATCAAAATAAATATATCATTATCACATAACAATTAAGAAAAACATTCACTATAAATAATCTAAAAGCTAGCGTTTTTGTCAAAAGTTTCAAGCTATCACAAGTTTGTAAAGTGCCTTTGGCCTTTAATTTCCAACTCTCCATTGAGGGGTATTTCAAAATAGGGAAGGATGTTTAAACATAAGTGTTTGGATTATAAAGTGAAAGTTGTTATAATTCACTCTTTACACTTACATACAAGAATTCACTTATTTATTATTCATCTCATCAGTTTAATACAAACTTGCTACATCAGAAGACATCCAAAATCCTTTTGGTGTAGCAAGTTTGTATTAAACTGATGAGATGAATAATAAATCAACAATGATGTCTAAAAAACATTCTTAACAAGTCTGTTAGATAAGCATTGGGTCTCTTCCAGAAGCTATCACAAACATAGAGGAGGCGTTTAATTTTTACAGAGTCAACTAACTAGTTTTATCGGGTACCAAAGATTTTCGTCCCCATCCCCTGATTTTGTTCACAAGGAGGTCATGGTGATAATGAATCACAAAAAATTAAAACAAAATAGCAGCAAAAGTTGTGATTCAGACTTCAGTCGGTCATCCTACATTTTCTTTCTGATCTTCATGGTAGCCTTCGTACTAGTGCTGCCACTAATAATTAAGGGGAAGGCCATGGTTTCCAATTAATAGAGCGCAACAACTGGAGCAGGGCGTTTCCGCCCTGAAGATTTGAAAGGTCTACCCTCTCCGACATAGCCTTCAATTAGATGAAGATAAACCATTAAACTATGGGCGTAAGCAGGATCAAAATTGCGGATGTCATTGTTGTTTAAAAAAATTGGTACACCCGCGTGAAAATAAGTCTAGGGAAGCCAATCCAAGAATTTTGTTGACCATCGCCATGAATTCTCGTTGAAAACAAAGCCAGGAACTTTGGGAACAATATCCCTCTTATTCACCAACCGCAACACTTTCACTCCTAGCTCCTCCATTCGCAGGGCAAATGCTCTATTCCCTACGCGCGGACTTGCGAATGCAAAGGCAGTCACAGGTATAGGCAGTGCCGGAAATTTTGAGTTGAGAAATTTTTTTATGTCATATGAACTTAACGTTGCCAGGGCAGCTCCCAAGCTGTGTCCGGTCAAAGTTACGCTCAAAATTTCATCCTTGAATTTATCGACCAGGCGTAGAATTTCAGAAATAACAGTATCTCTGGCACATCTTGAATCCTCTCCTTTAGAGATATAGCAGCTTAAGAATCCTTTCTCTACTCAGACACCCTTATCGCTTAAACTAGCTGTACTGGATAATCGGTGTCCCAGGCCTTTGTTCCTCAAAGGAGCAGTAGTTGGAAATCCGGCTTTGACAACCTTGTGCTTGAAACGACTAAAAGATAATCGAGCACGAACTAAAATATTTCTGGCATCCTGCATCCATTCTTGGCGTGTTTCAGTTCCTCTCCACGCTACTACAATATCCCGACGACCTAGCCTTCATATCTCTTCAGTATCTGTGGAAACTGCAATAAAGCCTATCCAAATAGATTGCTCTATCGGCTTCCCCAGTGCATCAGTTTCTGCATACAAATACTTGGTCACTTCATACCCGGCAATACAGGAGTGACGAGCCCTTTCACAACTCTCAAACAATTTGTCAAGGCTGTACTTACACCCACCTAAGTCATTGGTGGAAAGTTTAATATCAAATGCATCATAGCACAACTCTGCAAAATCACCATATCTTAGTATCTCCTTTTGCAAAACAGGATTTATGAGATCTAGTAACCCCTTCCAGTAGTTCTCTCCTTGAATATCTTTCCACATATCCGCAAGTTCTATAATTTCGTATCTGGTGGGATTCGTCAAATATTCCTGCAAAAGAGGGCAGCTCGAAGTTGTGGAGGATGAGGGGAGAATCCTAATCCTTCGTAGTATTGAACAGAGGTGATTTAGGATTAGAAACATCATTTCTGATTTTCTAGGGTTTCAAGAGAACGGGAAAGTTAACGATTTTAGCAATAGCTGTAAGCGAGATTTTCAATTATCTGCAACCCAAATCTCAATATGCTTACTGCGATGCGCCAAATACCATTATATAAGGGATATCAAAGTGGAATACCTTGTGTGTCGATATGACATAGGAAATCCATTTGCAGCAGCAAGCAGGGTAGACTGCATGAATTTGACTATGTTAAAATTGAAATGGTTGCATCAGGATGAAAATTCTCACCCTACCGCTGAACATTGACCAAAAACGTTTTGCTTGAACTTGTTGAACTTTCCACCGTAAATGGTTCCATCGCGAATATGTTGCATTCAAAATTTCTTCCCAACTGTCGACGTTCCCTGATGGACATCACTCTCCCACGTAATTGGTAAATAGGTCAGAATACCGTCCAAACCGTAGAACCTATAGACTACGCCATTTGATTCCGAGTACTCGATCTATTTATGTATTTTACCATATGCCTGACTGCCCTGACTCAAAACGACCGTGGTGCACCTCGCCTAACTCATGAACCTTCATCATTTTTGTCTTGTATCCCTCGCCGCCACTTACTGTGCTACTTGCGGGAGATAGGGAGATTCTGGCGGTGACCAAATGATTGGTCTGACTTTACGGTGAGGAAATAAATAGATGACAACCACATGAGATTCAATGGGCAAGATTGATCGGTTTTTTTATTGTATGGTACTTAATATTCGTAATATAAAATAAAATAAACAATAGAAACATTATTATACTTACTATCTTTCTTTCGTAATATTAAACGAACGAAGTGCGAAGCAAGACATAAAATCTCTTTAAAACCTCGTTTATGTTCTAAGCTAATTTAATTTTTCTTATTATTGATTAGTTTGTTGAAATTTGTAATTTCCAATGTGTGCGGGCCAGTAGTTAAGGCGCGCGGGTTAGCAGTCAAAACGCCGAAACCACCCAGCAGAAAACCGTAAACCGCCGGGAAGCCATCGCACCGCTCTTTGGCAAAAGTGGTTTCCGTACGAAGGGGCTCCGATGCGTTTTGGAGGAGGCCCGTGGATTGCCATGACATCAACACCTGACATTTATCAGACGATAAATGTCGGTCAACTCACCCCGCCTGATATGCGTCCGATTAAATGGAATGTCCTCCGCCGCTCGATTGCCAGGAAAGGTCTCCGCCGTTTAAAGTTCTCCGAAGTACATATGGGCCTGTTAATAAATTAATGCAACATGGTTGTATTACCATAACCCATACCTTATGTTAAATGCAATGACATGTTTTTGGTAATGATTTTAAAGTTTTACAGCCCTTAATATTTATTGAGTATGGGCGAAAATGTGATGTAAGTTTTATTATTATTATTTGTGCATAGATATTGTATGTGCGTTGACTCCATTTGAGTCATACAGTATTACACACGGGGAGGAGAGGTATTGGGCTTGCAGCAGCCAATTTAAAACAATGGATTGTAATCCAATGTATGCAGTATTACACACAGGGATTGTAGTGTGTCATATGAAAGCACACGGGGAGGTAAAGTTAATTCGCAGCAGCGAACGAAGACCAAGGGGTTTTATGCAGCAGAGTTCTTTATTAGTGTATTGTATTCGCAGCAACGAATGAAAACCAGAGAACACACAGGAGTGTGTGTGAATATTTTTGGGTTGAAATGTTTTGTGAAGAAATGGTAAAAATCCCAGCACATTAAATTTTTAATGTAATAAATGCAGATAAGAAATGCAAAGAACACACAGCAGTGTAGGAGAAGAGTAGGAGAAGTGAATGAAGAAAACCAGGGGGCAGTTTTGGTTTCAAAACCATGAATAGTTTCACACAGCAGTGAAAAGGTAAATGTGTAAATCCCTGTAATTTTTGTTTTCACACAGCAGTGAATGTAAATGAAATATTTACACAAAGTGGTGTAAAATTTCAAGGAGATAGAGTAATTTCTTTTGTAATGTTTTGGTGAATCCCTCTGAGTGAAAGAGGATGAATATGTCTCAGTGAATTCTCAGGTGAAAACAGAGTTTTGGTTTAATGTTGTTTTTTTTGGTAAATCCCTCTCAGCAAAGAGGATGAATATATATCAGTCATTTTATTTTAATGAATAGAGATCTTTTATGGTGGTGAAATACTCTGTTCCTTAAATTTTTTTAAGGCTTCCCTGTGCACAAAAGATCCTGGAGCAAAGGAAACAGAGCATTGACTCTGTGTTCAGTTAATGTTTGGTTTTGGTACTTTCCCATTGCAAAAATACCCAACAGTGGTATCAGAGCTAGTCCAGGTTCTTTGATGGTGACAGAGCAGGTTCATGCTCTTTGAAGTGTCAAAGAAGCTGAAGGAAAGACCCTTGTTTCAGGAGCAGTAAAGCTTCTACAGTTGTGTGAAGTTTCAGCCAAAGAGATTCAGGTATTTCTCAAGTTTTTGAGTTGCTGTTGAAGAAACAGTGAGTCATTTTAAAAACACAGTCAAGGATTTTAAAAATAGTTAAGAATGGCAAGGTCAAAGAAGAAAGTGTCCAAATCCCCTAAGGTTGTGTCTCCCTCTTCTATTAAAATAGAAAACAATCAATTTGTAAACTTTCTATTTGAGGCTCCAAGGTTCAATGGAAACTTTGATATGTGGGAAATAACAATGAAGACTTTCCTACAGTCTGAAGGGATGGAAATTTGGGAGTCAGTGATTGATGATAGCAAAATGGATGGAGAATCCAAGGAGTACAATGCAAAAGCATCAAAGACAATCTTAGATGGGCTACCTGATTCTGTAAAGAAGAATCTAGGAAAATATTCATTAGCAAAGGATATATGGGACAGACTGCATGAGCTTCATGCAAAGGGAGCACTGACCATGACCATCAGTCAAGAAGAAAATTCTGAACCCATCATAGAAGCTGAAAATGAGAGAGTTGACCTCATCAAGCTTCAAGTGCAAGAAAGGGATGAAGAGCTTGCCAAGCTTAAGAAGGAACTTGATGAAAGCAAAATGAAGCATCATGAAGAAGTCATATCCATGACAAATCAGTTAAATAAAGCAAAGAAGTAGGAAGATGCCTTGTCAAGTCAACTTGAACAAAGGCACAAGAGAGTGAACAAACTTGTAGAAGAGATTGGACAGTACAAGGTAGAGGTATCCTCCCTTAAGTCTGAGCTACAAGAAGCCAAGAAGCAGGCACAAGAAGCTGAAAAGAAAATGGAGAGCAGTCAAGCAGAAATCTCCAAAATGAAGTCAGATATAATCTCTTTTAAAATAGCAGCAGCTGAAGCTACTCGTAGCAAGGAAGAAACTGAGGAACAGCTTGCAAAGAAGAATACTGAGTGTGAAAGATTGGAAGAAGAGATTGTCCTCCTCAGGAAGAAGGTTGAAGGGATGAACAAGATCATGAAGAGCTCTCAAGCTTTGGATGACATGCTCAGCTATCACAGATCTCCATCTGATAAATCAGGACTTGGGTATGTAGGTGAATCCTCAAACAAGGATGAAAATGCTTTAAGCAAAGGATATGTGAAGAATCCAGAAAGAAATGGTGATGCTCCTAGTTCCAGCAAAGGCAAGGAGAAAAATGAAGGCTGCAATAGAAGAAATCCTGCTCCAAGTAGAAAACCAGCTCCAAGAAGAAATGTAGCTGATGGCAAAGAGGCAAGAGGCAATGGTGATCAGCAAAGGATCTCAAGGCAGCAAGGCTTCAGAAGTACGTCAAGGAAACCTCCATCTCCCAGGTACCAAAGTTCATTTTTTGGTTATTGTTATTCTTGTTCAAACTTTGGTCATATGGCAAAAGACTGTATAGCATTTCATGGAGATAGATGTTGTGGTCCCCGACAATCTTCAAGAAATAATTTTATAAGAAGAAATCATGAATTTTTACTCATGAAAAATGTTGAATGTTTTAAGTGTCATGACATTGGGCATATGGCACGAGATTGTAACTTGACATGGGCTCTTACACAATCTAGACCCATGCAAAAGAAGAAAGTTACACAAGTATGGAGAAGGAAAGAAAGTCAATCTGAAAATTCCTTGAACTCCCCAGCTGATCTAAATTTGTTTTGAGAAGAGTCTGCCAAAGGAAGACAAGCACACATTAAAGGGGAGCTTGTAATTTTTTGTTGCTGAACTGTCTTAACAGTCACTCTTTGATGAAGACCTTTTATATAGGGACAAACATGAAGTTAAATCTGCCATAACAGCAGAGAAGAAAAAGGGGCAGCGCTCAAATGTGAACTGTAGCAGCGCAATAAGAAAAATGTGCAAAGCATGGAGACCCTCACAGCAGTGGGAAGATAGAATATAAAACCGCAGATTTTGAATTTTTTTATGGAGCACATGCATTGAAATGCATAGCAATGGAAGGTAGTTTCCTTCTATGTAATGTGAGAGAACATACTCACAGCACAGTGAGTACAGTACACAGTAAAAAAAATGTAATGTTTTTCTTCATATGCAATGCAGCATGCAAAGAAATGCATAAAGAGAAACAGGGACAGCAGATTATTAATGCTCATGGGTGAATGACAATGTGTGGCAGCAGAAAAATGAAAGGGACTGAACAGCAGTGCATTGTGTAAAAAAAAGAATGAATGAAGACTAAGATTGTGTGAAGCAAGGTGTAAGAAGAAAAGGCAGCAGCCTGTGTTAATTTTTGTTGTGTGGAGAATGCAACGCAAAACAGCGTGAGGATGATTTCTCTCTATGAGAAAGTAATGGAGAGTAAAGAGTTAGTGTATGGGCACACAGCAGTATGATGAAACAAAAGGAAGCCACAGTGCAAATTGCAGAGGCAACGCAGCAGCAAATAAAAACCCAAGGATGACAGAGTCTATGGCTATGGGTATGGACAGCAGTACATAAAAAAAAATGCAGCAGCATAATGGCAAGAAGGAGAAGCACAGTAGTGCGAGGAAAAGAAACCAAAACTAAGAGAGAGTGCAGAAATGTGTTTTTACACAACAATGCAAATAAGAAAAGACAGCAGCTTGAAGGTAATGGACAGCAGCAGATGGAAAAGAAATTTTTCCTTTACAGCAGTGTAAATTTGTAAGGTGGGACAGAGTAATTGTTCCAGAAAAGACAAAGTATTATGTCTTTGAAGAATGCACAACAATGCAGAGCTTGCAAAGAAATGTAAGTGAAGTGGAGTGACAAAACAACAAGTGAAGACACAACAGTGTGGGGTATACGCAGCAAAGAAGATGGCACAACAGTGCAGCAAAGAATATGCAGCAGCATAAAAGAACAAGGTAATGAGTGTGCACAACAGTGCAATGAATGGTTTTGTTTTGAAACTGCATCTAAAGCAGTGTTTGGCAGCAATCCCTCCGTGAGAGGAAGAGAAGTTCTTAGTGTATCCCTCTGTTAAAGAGGAAGGTGCTTTTCAGCACAATGTCATGGTAAATCCCTCTATCAAGAGGATGATGCTTTTCAGCATAGTCACAGGTGTATCCCTCTGTCAAGAGGAAGGTGTTCTTCAGCACATTGTTATGGTGTATCCCTCCGTCATGAGGAAGGTGCTCTTAAGCACAGTTTTAGGTTAATCCCTCTATTAAGAGGAAGACTATTTTGTTGTTTGTGGAACTGCATATGAAGCAGTGTTAGTGGATCCCTCTCTTAAGAGGAAGATTTGTTGTCTTTGGAGAATCCCTCTAGTTTAGAAGAAGATGCTTTTCAGCATAGACAGTGGTGAATCCCTCTGTTAAGAGGAAGACTCTTTTGCAACAACAGCATGTCAAGGAGTTGAGGAAGTGTTTGGGTAAGATTGAATGCCTAGCAGTTGAAATTAAAGGGGAGTGTTGGAATATTAATTCCAACCGCTGTGCAAGGAACAACGACGGCAGCAAAACCACCATTGCAATGCCACAAGCCACGCACGGCAAACCACCCAGCTGCAAACAGAAACCGGCCGCCTGAAACCTATCGGGCCAGCTCTCCGGCGAGGGAACACTCCGACGAAGGGCTCCGATGCAATTTGGAGCCGACAACTATCCAGCAGTGACGCTCGCATGACATAAGCACCTGACCTCCATCGGAAGGTAACCTTCAGTCAACTTACCCCGCCCGATATGCGTCCGATCAACAGTGAATACTGTCCGCCATTCGATTGTCAGGTAAGGTCTCCGCAGTTTACACTGTCCGAAGTCATACGGAGGCCTGTCAAAATTAATGCAGCATGGACCATACATAATCGACCATGCCTTATGTTAATGGAATGTCATAGGTTTGGTAATGTGCCTTTAATGTTTTCATACGACGAATTTAACTGGAGTATGGGTGGGCGGTAAAACATACCGTAAAGTTTTATTTTATTTTTTTGATATATGTTTTAAAAGCGTTGACTCTATTCGAGTCATATGGTATTCACACACAGGGTTTGAATGTGTGATATAGTAATTACACACGGCGATGAGATGTGTGTGGGCTCGCGGCAGCGAGTAAACAAAATTATACACAGCTTGTAAAAAGGACACAGGAATTGTAATGGTATGTTTTTTTTTGCACATGGTAAAAAGATAAGAGTCCGCAGCACCAGTCAACAATGTAATGTTATTGCATATGAAAAAGAAACCAAGGGGTCCGCAGCACCATGGGAATGAAGGTGTGTAATAACACACGGTAAAAAGGAACCAGGGGTCCGCAGAAAACCAGTTGATTGGATTCGCAGCAGCGAATGAAGTACACAGATTAATTTTGTATTGCAGGGGAGGAATGCACAGAAGTGCATGAAAGTTTTTGTTTGTAATGTGATAAAAAAAAATTGCACAGCAGTGCAGGAGTAGGAGGAGAAAGTAAATGAAGAAAACCAGTGGGTTGTTTTGTTTCAAATCAATGAGTTGTTTCACACAGGTGAAAAGGTAAATCTGTAACTCCCTGTAAGTTTTGTTTTCACACAGCAGTGAATGTAAATGAAATATTTACACAGTGGTGTAAAATTTCATAGGAGGAAGAGTAACTTTTTTGTAATGTCTTGGTGAATCCCTCTGAGTGAAAGAGGATGGATATGTCTCAGTAAATTCTCAGGTGAAAACAGAGTTTTGGTTTAATGTTGTTTTTGGTAAATCCCTCACAGCAAAGAGGATGAATGTATATCAGTCATTTTATTTTAATGAATAGAGATCTTTTATGGTGATGAAATACTCTGTTCTCAGCTATTTTTAAAAAGGGTCCTCTGTGCAAAAAGATCCTGGAGCAAAGGAAACAGAGCATTGGCTCTGTGGTGTTTGTTTGGTTTTGGTATTTTCCCATCCCAAACAGAAGCAAAAATACCCAACAGATCAGTCACAATGAAATATTGGCTCCGCTTCTGCTAAAGCTAAGCTTATATAAGGAGGAAGAGGGCGAAGACTGACATATTTCATAATTAAATGGTATATTATTTATTTATATTTATTAATTGCAAAACCACTACACGACAGGAAATGAAACAAAACCACGGATTCTACGGAAGAGTATAATTGATATTCTATATCTCTACAAATAAGGTTTTGTTAAAAATATTATAAAATAAAATATTTTTATTTTATATGAATTAGGGTTTGAGTTTAGTGGTATTGGTCTATAGTATTGTAACAAACTTTAAATAATAAAATATTTTAATTTTAAATGTATTATGGTTTTCTGGCAAGTGGTATTGATAAGCTACGGCCATAGTATTGTAACAAATCCTAAATTATAAAATATTTTAATTTTAAATGAATTGTGGTTTTAGTGCAAGTGGTATTGACAAGCTACGGTATTGGACCATAGTATTGTAACAAACCTAAATTAATATAAGACTTGGGAAAACAAAATTTAAGACTTTTTATTTTTTAATACAATTTTTATATTTGAAAAAATCAATTTAAAACCACATAAAAATAGTCATCAACCAATTATAAATGGAATTTTCTTAGGATTTGGAGTTTTCCGAGGATTTATGGCGGAAATCCTAGAACAAAAATTATTGCAGATCTTGATTTGTGTTGTTTAAACTTGTTTTTGACTACATATATGGATTCAACACCTTGGTAAACCCACCAAACACATCAAATATGAAGAGTTCACATGTCAAACTTGCAATTTCAATAAATCCCTACAGGATTCTAGATAAACTAGATGGGAAAACTTTCCAAAAAGTCACACTGAAAAAATACTTGATTAGGAAAAAATAATTTAACCTTTAAAAAATTAATAATTAATAATTAATTTTTAATTTTAAAAATATTCAATTTAATATTTTTTTTTTCCAAAACTTTAATTCACTTCATAGAATCTATCTAAATATTTTAAAAGTAATTTAAAATCAAGGTTTCTTAGCCAAAATTAAAAATTATAATATTTGCCACGTATAATAAAGCTTTGCTACTCTAAATTATACCTTGAATGATAATAAATTCACTAGGTTCTATTCCATGGATTGGACAAATGAATGATAATAAACTCACTAGGTTCTATTCCATGGATTGGACAAATGAACATTACACTCATTGTTTCAAGCCTAAATGCATGAGTTCACTTTATGAGGAGATATCCGCACAATAAAATATAAGCTAACTTATATCTTTGTTATAAGTGATTAATGACAACAAATTATCACTTCAAGTATTGGGTTGTGTGTTCAACCTTAGTCTCTTACATTATCCCTTGCACTTCTTCTTTTTTCCTTTTTTTTTGAGAAAAGAAAAAACCAACATGATTTTGAATTTCATTAATCACCATGTCTAGTAAAGTGACTTTAACATAATAGAAAAACACATATTCTAGATTTTGACATCTATCCCTATAGAAGTCTTTACAAAATATGCATATGATAATAACTATTATTAAAAGTGTATGACTTCAACTAAACATGGAAACTTGTAGATCAACATCAATTATGTGGAACTCAAGTAGACAAAAATTTTCCACTCCTTTGAAGATTGTCATTTACTATATGCAGAGAAATTGGTCTCCCCTTGTTGATATCTATGCCCCATCTTATAGAGAGCATCAACAATACTATTTTGTTCCTTGTATATATGAGAAAAATTCACCCCACTCAAATGTCCAATCAATATCCTAATTTGTTCATCCAGTTACAACCACGAAATTAATGTAGGTGGATAGACTTTAAATTTGGTGACTATTTCCACAACCAATTTTTTTTTACTTATTGATCACAGAATAAAGGTCTTACATATCGGTGTAAGAGAGTCTTACATATTGATGGTATTTCAATATTTCCATTATTCCTATTTCATGTGGTATTATGCCATTCTAATTTGGATTAAGATCACAACCATCATTGTTATGTGAGTGAATGGGTGGAAATTCAATAATGCTAATATGTTGCAGTTTAGGTTGGAATGGAAATAAATGTGGTTGAGTGTTAGGGTCCCATAAAAATAAATGTTTAGCTTATGCAGGTTTCCCAAACTCATATGAATCTACATGAAAATGAACTTTTTCCTTCTCCTATCTCTTCAAATTATATAACAAGGTTCATTCCCCATCCTCTTATAGGACCATGTGAGTTGCAACTCTAGAAGCTCATCTAACATTAATCATAATATATAAATTGCAATCCATTCATCATGTAGATTAATATCAACATCTAGAATTGAAATGAGTTGAATCGATGTGATGGACCAAAACACTTTTAAATATTTATCTTGTTTTATCATGGTTGGTTGTGTATGAAAAATAGGATGGTGGGTGTACAAGTAAATGCAAGGACTACCCAAAAGGAGGGAAAGGAGAATCAACATATACAAGTTTTCTAAGGTTGGGCCCTAACCCAAGAGCTTCAACCCTCTGAGTCAACTCAATGCTGGATCAAAACAGAGCTTCTCATTATCATTCAAAAAGTGTCAAATACATCATAAAATCATTGTCAAATATGCTTCATCTTAATGGCCTCTTGGCTACAATAAAACTTTGAATCCTAATGAGTCGCTTAGGTTACTTATTTATACAAAAATGGAGCTGCTAAAAGCTCCCTATAAAATAGGGATATTTGGCACCCTAACTAGAGAATAGGTGGGTCTAACTCTTCCTTGACTTGCAATGACTTGGTTGCTAATCAACTAGTCTTGCCTGGTTGCCAATGACACCGAGTTGATCAGATAGAGTGGGAGATATTCAACTGATTGGAGGAGTTAAGGAGGGAGGCCACCTCATAAAATCTCTCTTTCTTGTCTATTTTGAGTTCTTGCACTCAAAATTGCTCCAATTCCTACACTTACACCAGGTTACATAGTAACACATCTTTACTCGTCACACTAAGCATAAAATACAAATTTTGTAGATAAATGTGACAAAAATATAATTTAATAAGCTGGAGAATGGCATTGTGACCCATATAGTAATACCTATTGATGAGCCTCATCATCTAGCAACAAAAAACAAGGTCTGTATCATCCCTTACTTGTACCCTCTCATCCATGGGAATGCATTTCCACCGAATTTGTGGGAGGTTTACCAACAACCAAGAAGGGACATGACTACCTATTTGTGGTAGTTGATAGGTTCAACAAGATCAGTGTTTTGGTGCCTTGTACAAAGACCATCAATGCCGTGATGAGAAAAGTTGTTCTTTAAACAAGTCTATGTGCAGGGAGAGTTTTTTCAGATAGGGACACAAGATTTCTCAGTGCATTTTGGACTACGTTGAGGGAGAATATGGAAATGAAGTTGAAGAGGTCTACAACATTCCATCCAGAAAAACAGGAGTCAATAGGATTTTAGCGCATTTTTTGATGGGTTACAATAAAAAAACATCAAAAGACCTAGGATGAAAATTTGGTATATATACAACACTCTTTAACAAAGTAATCAACACTTCTACTAGTAAGTCCCCATTTGAAACTTTCTTTGGATATTTACCACCTTCTCCTTTGGATATTGCATATGGGTAGCAAGGAAGAGTAAGGGAGGATCTTACAAGAGATGTCTTGAGGGTTGAAAAATATGTTGAAAAGATTAGACATATCCATATACATGTATATGAGACATTGTAGAAGTCCCAAGAAAAATATAAGGTCACTCATGACTAGCACAGAATAAACAATTTGTTTAAGGTGGGAGACTCAATATGATACAATTGAAAAAGAGAGGCTACAACATCCTCAAAACAATATCTAGGCTCTACCATATGGTCCCTTTGAGATACTTGAAAAGGTGGGAGATAACACTTGGAGATTCATTTTGACCCCATACATGTGTATTTACTCAATTGTGAATGCAAGGAATATGAAACTCTATGCTTTACATGTTAAATCATGAAGATCCATGTTTGAAGCATTCCAAGAGTATTTTGAGGCATCAAACCACATTTTTTGGGGGTAAATACTAAAGATGTCACTTTAGCAATGCACCTTTTTGTGTATTCTACACATAGATACCTTTTCAACTCCTCAAGAATCACCTCAACCAAAGTTTGTACACAAAAGCCATAATTCTAGAGGATTTCATGCCAACCTTGAATATTTATGGAAAAGGGGATAGCCACATGATCAAGATGAAGAAGACTCTAAAATATTTCATAATGTAACTTTGTTTAAGAGTTGAGGGAGTCAAACATAACCACTAGTAGGTTATTAAGTAGTGTTATTAATTCTAGAGGATTTCATGCCAACCCTGAATATTTATGGAAAAGGGGATAGCCACATGCTCACGATGAAGAAGACTCTAGAATATTTCATAATGTAACTTTGTTTAAGAGTTGAGGGAGTCAAACATAACCACTAGTAGGTTATTATGTAGTGTTATTAACGAGGGGCTAGGAGGAAAATAGTTTTTATTCCTTGGAATGCATTTTGTTCCATAGATGAATAGAGAGAGGGATAGGGAAAGAGAACAGAAGGAGGTTTTGTGCACTATAGCAGCTCGAAGGCCATATGCCTTACTTCTTTGTACTTGCATCCATTTCCTAGTGAGAGAAAGAGAGTAGAACGACCTCAAGTTCCAACTTGGTTTTCTCCCAAAAGAGCTTCTCAAGTCACATCTTGTGTCAACTCGTGGTTTGTGAGATTTTAATTCATTGTTCTCTATTTTCTACATAATTTTAGTTTTCATGTATACACAATAAACAATAATTTACAAATCTAAAAATCTAAAAATTATTAAATGCTCATAGCATAGATTTCATATTTTTAAGAATAATTTATTAGGTTTGTTGTGACAAACTACCTAGTCACAACAAACTACCAACTACCAGCTGAATTTACAAATAAGGATGTATTGAGAATTTTACCCAGTTCTATTTACAATAAATACAAGTCATAGAAATCATGTTTTGCAATGCAACTAGACATAAGTTTAAACATACCTTGATGTTCTAGGGATCAAAGGCCCTAGCCTTCGATGAAACGTCCTCATATTTTCTCTAGAAACAACAAAGGTCTTCGCCTCTTCATCTCCACCTTTAGGAAATACAAAACTATCCACCCATCATTGGTAGTGGTTCCCAATAGCATATACTGATAATTTGGATCTGAACTCCAATTAGCAATACCATTTCTCCTTAAACCATCCTACATGTTTCCTTTTCAAATGTAGTAGTTACACCTACATGGCTCACCCTACTTATAGATACCAGGTTTCTGGCTAGCCCTTAAATGTGTAGAACACAAAGGATTGTTCTAACGCTTCCATCTTTGAGCATCAAAATTAAGTTTATTTGTCTTATGATCTTGGTTGTCCACTCATTTCCAAGGAAAACATCACCTCCATCATACCTTTCATATTCACAAAACTACTTCCTATGTGGAGTCATATGAAAGGAGGCACCTAAGTCGACCATATGTTATGATCTGCATGTGTGCTGGAAGAAGCTAAACACACATCCCCTCGTTCCTTTAAGGAGGTTTTATCTTCTTTGGAGTAACCATCATTATATCCCTTCCCTCTCTCAAAGATTTTAGATCTATAATTCTTCATGAAATTCTCTTATGTTCCACATTTCCAACAACCGTTTACAAATTTTCCTGGAGATTTACATTACCTCTAGATTTAGATCTTGCACTTCAGGACTTATTATTATTTCTACCCTAGGAACACCCTTATATATAAGGCATATGTACTCTAATTTTCTATGTTTTTCTGCCTTATCTCCTCCAACAATAGGGATGAGACCACATCATCAAAACATAAAGTAGTTACATTACTATCTCTCTCTATAACCAAACTAACCCATGAGTTTGATAAAGAGCATGATAAATTGATATGCTTATCTTCATCAAAATCGAAATTTATGGACTTACCATGGTGCTGAAGGCATTTGGATGGCCCATCACCAAGTCCCCATCATTCATCTTTGGGTTGCACAACTTATTCCACAAGAACAATTTGTCTACCACAAACTTACAATAATACAATTCCCCCAACTTGTTTTATAATTTCTTCATTATAGCTTCTCCTAAAACATTTAGTAATGATAAATCTGAGAGACACAATTGTATTGTGCTCTTTCCCTTCCAATCCAACTTGGTTTATTCTTATTTTGACATCTCCATCAATGTCTTATGGAAATCTACAATGATCCACTAATATTTGTGTACTAAAAGATGGAGTTTCCACAACTCAAAAATTTGCCTATTAAATTTCTTTGTCTCTATTTGTGAACCAATCACCATTATTTTCTAACACAAAAATCACCAACCATAGCAAAAAGATTTATGGTGGACCCAAAATAATGGAACCCTTTGCCATAATGTTGTCTCTGTGAAGCAAATAACCATTCTCATACCAAGTGCAAGTTTTAAATCTTATACAATAATGCAATACATAGAAAGATTTTTAATAAACACAAAATAAAAGCAATGGCAATTACTTATTACACAAAGATTTACTTTGGAAACCCAAACTAAGAAAACCAACTAATTGTTTAGAGTAGCACCTCCAACTAATTGTGGTTGAATTATATTACAACCACAATTTGTTAACTGGAATTATAAAACCATGGCAAAACTATCATGTGTCACAAAACCACTAAAAGTGAAAAGTGTGTGCCAAAAATCACCAGAAAGTTATGTTCAAATAAGTGCCCTGCCCTCCCCCCCCTAAAAAAAAAAAAAATGAAGCATGTGACCATCCCCCACCCTTGTGTACTAGCCACATATGGATCAAGTGTGAGGCTGGTTTTGCAAATAATATAACACATACTCAATAGAAGCTTCCAACTTCACCCGTTGAAAGTACAAGTTACAAATGCTAAGGGATGAAGGAGGTTTGTACATAATACTAAGGGACAAATATAGTGTCTATTGATCCTTTGATTCCTCATAGAAATACACAAATTAATAAAGGAGAGGTATGGCAAGTTTAATTCTCTCTATTAGAGTGTTATTGTTTCTTGAAAGTTGCTCCTAAAGTGTAGACTGGCCATACTTGCATGAGCAATGACAAGATAGTGGTTTGTTAACTAATGATGACTATCAAACATAGAGATCAAGTATCTAATATAAGTATGAATATCAATGATGAGGAGTTGGTGACCATTACACTACAATGTCTGCCATGGAAACCTTTTGCATGAGGAATATGTGCTAGGAAACACTTACTAGTTGTTGAGAAGCTTTAGGATGGATTCATCTAGGAAGAAACAAGGAATGAAATGGTGGAAAGAAAAATTGATGAAGTTCAAGACCTACTGTGATGACCGGATAATTTATGTGGATAAATCCTCTGTTTTTACCATTGTAGGTAAAATGTGGAACATAGATTATTATTTTCTTTATGAAATGATGAGAGTGTCATTAATTTCAAAACTGAATTTGAATTGAGTTAATTACATATAGTAACTTTTGATGAGGAAGTTATTCTCTTTTCTTGCGAGACTGTTGTTTAAAAAAAAAAAAAATTAATTATAATATATATATATATATATATATATTATATTATCTATATATATATATATTATATATATATATATATATATATATATATAGATATAAACAGTTGCCAACAAGGGGGCAAAACCCTAACTGTTTTTCCTCCTCCCATAGAAAGATGGGAAAAGGAAAGGCCCGGGCTGTTAGGGAACAGATGGGGGAAAAACAAAAGAAAAGGCAGAAGTAGGAAAGAGACAGTGCTAAGTCTGGTGAGGACCAGATAGCATAGGCACATGTGGTGCATTATATTTGCCGAAGGCAGAGGCCTGACAAATGAGCTTGGGGGGAGATTAGTCTGGATTGACTAATCTCGTGGTTGGGAGGAAAGCAAGCAACAAAAACAATTTTCTCCAATCTGGAGAAGGATCGGAGACCATACGAGTGACAGTGCAGGTAAGTACAGTTACAGTTTTATATTTACAAGAAAATTTTATACTCTTCAAATAACAGATAGCTGTAGATTGAAAGCAGAACACTCTGATGATAAGTCCCAATATATTAGTAGGAGAATAATTACATTCTGTTGAGATGGAAAGGACTGTTTATTATAGTTCGACTGAACTGAAGTTATTTATATAACTTGAACAGAGAACTGTTTATTATAGTTTGGTAGAACTTAAGTTATTTATATAACTTGAATAGAGGACTGTTTATTTATAGTTCGAATGAATCTGAGTTATTAATCAACCTGAACATAGAGCTGTCTGGGAGGCTTCAGGAATCCGTTTAATAACCGAAACCCTCCCTTAAAATACAGACCGCATGTTGAAGGGGATAGTAATTTCCTTATACAAGAGAATGGAAGGTCTCAATAACTTATACATGTAATGAAATAAAAGAATGATACTAAAAGAGCTCAGTAAAATAGTGAATAAAAAATGGCAGGATTTATAGGTTCTCGGTGAGAACCATTTCCTCATACAGTAATAAAATCCATTAGAGATCATATACTATAAAAGAGGCCTTACTTCCTCCTCTGCAATAGTAAAAACATAGTGAAAATATACAGCAGCATTGTGAAGTAAAAAGACATTACCAAACGACATTCGCATGCATACACCCTTAGGTATAGGGTCAAGATTTATTTGAAATGAAACTGGAAAAAGAAAACTCATATACATTTCAGAGAACATGTCAATGAACCCAGGAGAAATAGCATTCGAAAGATATGTAATTGAAATAGTTAAGTAGCTTCATTCAACAAAGTTCCGCAAATATGTAAATGGAATTATTCGGGGCAGACCCATAAAAATAATATGACAGTGAAACCAAGAAACGGAAAACACTGTCATTTGTACAGAAGCAATTCCTGAGCACCGAGCGCATTTGGGAAATAAAGCCCGAGTTAATATAAACATATATATCTATATATATATATAAATATATAGTATATATATATATATATTATATAGATATATATATATATATATATTATAATATAATATACTATATATATATATAATATATATATATATATATGATAATATAGATATATATGCCGACAAATTAGAAAAATTATACATCCAAGTACCAGTGAATAGGCAACCAAACCCTCGTTGGAAATCAAGCCGATTATTAAAGAAATTGAAACAACAGTTACATATAATTTTCAACGAAATCTCAAAAACCAACTATCCTCTCAGAGCTGAGCTTCACACAGCATGGAGTAAAAGATATGTATATATAAACACTCATACATCCATTAAAATGTTCTGAAGGGCGCAGCGAGACTGAGTTCAGGAGAACCAGTGGCTCGCCGAGTAAATCCTTAAATAGAACAGGAAAGAACCTAACTATCAGAGGCATATCCATTTACAATATAACCATCATAATAAAGACCTGAAAGCCGCTCACAAGGTGTGAGCTCGTCACAACAACCATGGAGTACTATAAGGACGGAGCCCAGGACAACGAGTTGTGGAGGGATCCTTAGCCGGAAAGCAAATAATGAATCAAACTTCCATGAGAAACACGCAATAACCACCTGACAGAGAAGGAAAGAATCAAAACCTCGCACTCGACTCCTCATTACACTGCTAGATATCCTACAGAAGTCAGGCTCTTACTGGTGAATAATTCCTCCCGGGAATATTGGAGCTGTAGTTCCTTTCCGCCGCGCCGAGGTTATCATACCCTCTTCCACCACCAATGTGAATAACCATTAGTTCATAGTAGAATCCATAGACTCTGTAAATGCTATTAACATACAAACAGCGATATGAGTGCGAATTTACCTGATAAAATGAGTGGTAATCAGATAGAACGCTGGAAAATCCGCATAGCCTTCAGAGATAAGGAAAGCGGTTCAACTCTAACATCAAAACGAGGTAAACATCTGAGTAGCAGACGCCGTGGTTTGGATGCCGCATAACAGAGTTCTCTGGAAGCGGCCTCCCTCTATGAAATGAATAACATAAACCCTAACATGATGCTTGTAAGGTGGGCTCGTGAAAACATCCACCGTCCGATGGTAGGATTCAATCCCCATCGTTAAAGCTACCAAAATCCAGAGGATGGCAGAGTACTTGTCTGCTGTAATTAAGGATATATCTGTTCTCAAGTTTAGCAACTAGATCAAGGGTCAATAGAATTAAGGCAAGTCCACCTGTCCATGCCTCATGCAACCAGCAACCAGTAGGTAGGATCCTCCATGAGATACGGCAATGTAAATCGCATTGCATACGATTTTATCAAGTGCCAAGTTGGTAAGTCATTAATATATATATAAAGGTGCCTCGAGTAATGGAGAGAACGATATAATGAATGGTAACATTTGAAAGTACGCCGAGGGCGATGGGTCAACCCTCGCACCCGGAGTTAAAACTATGTGCAATGAAATAAAAAGAAATTTTTTTTGTACTCACTAATGTATTATTATTGTTGGAAAAGGGGTTGTGACATATGGTATCAGAGCCCAGTTAGAAAACTGAGGCGTCTGAGTAAGGATAGATTGATATAAGAGGAATAAAAAATAAAAATAAAAATAAAAATAAAAAAATTTATGAATTTTCCTTATCATTCTTTTCATTTTGATGGAATAAGTACAGGATCAGGAGTTCAGGAACTTGCAGAATGAGGAGAGCAGATAATACAACTCGACGACCTGTGATAGGACAAGGGATACCTGGTCCCAAAATTAATCCTGAACTATGGGTTCAGCTTGGGGAAGAGGCCAGAACTACAAATCAAGCCATTCTGGAAACCGTACAGGAACTTAAAAATGAAATGGCAAGGCTACGGGAAGACAATGCTAGACTAATGATGGAACAAGAAAGAATATTGAAAAGTTTATCTGAACGATAGAATCAAGTACCAGTTAATCCTAGCATGGAGCAACAGAGGATGTCGGAAGAACAGAATCACCCTATGCCCCCTGAAGGCTCGGAGGAGCAGGAGGGGCGTTCTGATAATGTAATTGAACAACAAACTTTGAAAAGACAAAGGGTGGAACTACAAAGGGAATTTCGCAAAATTAAACCCCCACATTTTGATGGGGAACAAGAGGAAGCAGCTGAAGCATGGCTAATTAATATGAACAAGTATTTTCAGCTCTATGAATATGATCACAATCTTAAAGCTAGATTGGCTATTTTTCAGCTACAGGGAAAGGCCACCTTATGGTGGGAGGAAGTGAAGATTGTAAAAGGAGTTACTGAACAGACCATTACTTGGGATAACTTCCAAAAGTATTTTAAAGAGAGGTACCTAACTGAACGGTTCTACGATGAGAAGGCAAGAGAGTTCCATGATCTTCGTTTGGGGCAGCAGACTATGGATGAGTTCATCACCCGCTTTACTTCCCTGCTTCGCTATGTTCCATATATAAGAGAGGAAAAGGCAAAGGTACAGAGATTTGTAAGCAGTTTACCGCCCTACATGCGAGAAAGGATTGAATTTGACAATCCAAAATCAATGGATGAGGTAATTCGGAAGGCCAGAATCTGTTATCAGCAAAGCAAACAAAAGGGAGAAGCAGCTGGCAAGAAATGGAATGAGAAAAAGGGCTTGAAGTCAATAGGAAACAACAAAGGAAATCGCAGCATTGGAAGTAAGGGGAATGGCAAGGGACTGAACAACGGAATCCCAGTTAGAACCACATCCAAATTTAGGCCTAACAATGAATCTAAAGTCAGCGAACAGCAGGCACGCTTGGACAATGAAGGGACAACAAGACCCCAGGTGCAATGCTGGGGTTGTGGGGGACCCCACTACATCAAAACCTGTCCACAGTGGAAGGGGATGGAATAGTTATCCCAGATTCACGAAGCTTCAACAGTCGGCGAAGTGGGACGCAGTGTACCTAGGATTAATGTGGCTTTGGAAGACCGTCAGGCGGAGTATTAGCCAACTATGGTCGAATTCGAAGGTAATATCTCAGACCTTACTGTATCTATTTTAATTGATCCTGGGGCTACACTGAGTTATGTAAGCCCAAAAGTAGTGGAACGTTGTAATTTACAATCTACTAAGTTTAAAAACCCATGGCTGGTGCAATTAGCTACGGGAGCCAAAAGACGAGTAATAGCTAAAATTAATGACTTTTCTTTCACCATAGCTGGACAGCCAGTAACGGCTAATTTAAATGTGCTCCCCCTTGGCTCCTATGACATTCTCATTGGTATGGACTGGCTGGAAAAACATTGGTCACTAGTGGACTGTAAGACCAAGATTATCTACTTTAGAGATCACCTTGGAAATAAAAAGGAGATGCAAGGAATTAAATGACCTGTGCAAGTGCGGCCAATAACAGCAAACCAACTTGTAAAATGTGTTCGAAAAGGATGCCAGGTCTATGCCATCCAGGTGGGTTATGCCGATTCTAAGGATAAAACAACCATTCTAAATAATATCCCTGTAATTCAAGAATTCACAGATGTGTTTCCAGAAGAAATTCCTGGGTTGCCCCCAAAAAGGAACATAGATTTTACCATTGAGTTGGTTCTAGGAGCAGCACCAGTGTCACCGGCACTATATAGAATGAGTGTACCCGAACTAAAAGAATTAAAAATGCAGCTGCAAGAGTTATTAGACAAGAATTATATACATCCTAGTGTGTCCCCGTGGGAAGCCCCAGTGCTGTTTGTTAAGAAGAAGGATGGAACCTTCCGGATGTGCATTGATTACCATCAGTTAAATAAGTTAACCATTAAGAATAAATATCATTTACCATGAATCGACGAATTATTCGATCAGGTGAAAGGCGCGACGGTGTTCTCTAAAATTGATCTGCGTTCTAGTTACCATCAAATCCGAATTAAGGATGAGGATATCACTAAAATAGCTTTCAGAACTAGATACGGTCATTATGAATTTGTGGTTTTGCCATTCGGACTTACCAATGCCCCCGCAACGTTCATGTGTTTAATGAACAATAATTTTCACCAATATTTGGACAGATTTGTACTGATATTTATTGATGATATATTAGTATATTCTTGCACCATGGAGGAGCATCAGGAACATCTTAGAAGGGTGTTACAGACCCTTCGGGAACATCAACTATACGCAAAATTTAGTAAGTGTGATTTCTTTAAAGAAGAAATCCAATACTTGGGTCATGTAATTACCAAGGAAGGGATCGCTGTGGACCAAGAGAAGATAAAGGCCATAATGGACTGGCCTGTACCAAAGGATGTGGCAGATGTTCGATCTTTTATGGGTTTGGCTGGATATTATAGAAGATTTGTAGAAGGTTTCTCTAGAGTTGCATTTCCCATTACCTCATTACAGAAAAAAGGGAAAACATTTCATTGGACCCCAAACTGTCAGAAAAGTTTTGAACAATTGAAGCACCTACTCACCACGGCCCCCATTTTGAGGATAGCTGATCTTGATAAGGATTACGTGGTGTGTATGGATGTGAGCAAAGGAGTAGGTGGAGTTTTAATGCAAGAAGGCAAGGTGGTCGCGTACGAGTCTCAGAAATTAAAGGAGCATGAACAGAAATACTCTGCTTATGATTTAGAATTGACTGCCGTCATCCATGCCTTAAAAATGTGGAGACATTATCTTGTGGGAAGGAAATTTTTGCTGCTCACTGATCATCATAGTTTAATCAATTATTTCAGCCAGCCTACCTTAAACGCTAGACAAGCACGGTGGGTGGATTTCCTGAGCGGCTTTGATTTTGAGATAAAACATCTGCAAGGGAAAGAAAACCGAGTGGCGGATGCCTTAAGTCGAAAAGTACAACATTTGTATGAAGTCTCCGTTAGTGGGTGGAAGAGCTCCATTTTGGAAATGGTTAAAGAAGCTTCAGGTCAAGATGTTAATTATCAGCAGTTAAAACTGCAGTTATAGCAATCTGCTCACTTGGCAAACCAACCAGATTATGAGCTAGATGATGCAGGAATGATACATTTTCAGCAAAGATTATATGTACCCAACCAAGATAAAATTAAAAATCTGATTATGGATGAATTTCATGTCAGCCATTATGCGGGACATCCGGGATATCAGAAAATAATTACTACCATCCGAAAAGATTATTTTTGGCCAGGAATGAAGAAGAACATTGCTGAGTATTTAGCACGGTGTCTAGAATGCCAGCAGATTAAAGCAGAACACCAACATCCAGCGGGATTACTACAACCCTTACCCATTCCAGAATGGAAATGAGAAATCATTTCCATGGATTTCATCACAGGGTTACCTAAGACAAAGAGGAACAACGATTCCATTATGGTGGCAGTGGATAAACTAAGTAAAGCTGCACATTTTATACCGGTACAATCCACGTACAAAGCCACACAGATTGCTCATGTTTTTATGCAAAATGTGTTTAAGCTTCATGGACTTCCGAAAACGATAATTTCTGATCGCGATGTGAAGTTCACATCAGCCTTCTGGAGAACGCTATTCGCTGATTTAGGAACCCAACTAAATTTCAGCACAGCATACCATCCTCAAACCGATGGACAAACATAACGAGTAAACCAAGTGGTGGAAGATATGCTGCGGGCATACGTGATGCAACAACCCACACTGTGGGAAGAATATCTACATCTGGTAGAATTCGCGTATAATAATGGATATCACACCTCTACACAAATGAGCCCATTTGAGGTTATGTACGGTCGAAAATGACGAACACCCTCTAGCTAGGGAGGACCCGAGGATAAACTGAGCTTGGGACCTGAGATGCTTAAAGAAATGGAAGAAATGGTGAAAAGAGTGCGCGTGAATTTGAAGGCTGCTCAAGAGAGACAGAAAATTTTTGCTGATCGGAAAAGAAGATTTAAGGAGTAACAAGTTGGAGATCACGTGTATATCAGAATTCAAACTAAAAGGAGTACCTTACAATGGAGCGGGTGTGCCAAATTGGTACCCCGATACTGTGGACCCTTCCAGATCCTGGCTAGGATTGGACCAGTGGCATATGAGCTTGCCTTGCCGAGCCACATCAGAGTCCACAATGTGTTCCATGTTTCAATACTGAAGAAATATGTCTATGACCCTAAGCATGTGATCCAATGGCAGGACATTCAGGTAATAACTATTGCTGCAGTAAGACTGTTGGAATTGATATTGGAAGAAAAACTAACTTTGGGAATTGTGCAATGTAGGTCGAACCGGAAGGAGAGGTTCTGGTCGAACCTCTGAACATCCTCGACCGGAGAGAAGTGCAGCTGCGGAAACGAGTTATTACCCAAGTTAAGGTCCAGTGGCGACACTATGGACCTGAGGAAGCCACTTGGGAAGATGAAGAATTAATGAAAAGAACTTATCCAGCTCTGTTCGTAGCTGAAAGACACCGAGACGGTGTCAAATCTCAGGGGGAGGAGATGTGATGACCGGATAATTTATGTGGATAAATCCTCTGTTTTTACCATTGTAGGTAAAATGTGGAACAGAGATTATTATTTTCTTTATGAAATGATGAGAGTGTCATTAATTTCAAAACTGAATTTGAATTGAGTTAATTACATATAGTAACTTTAGATGAGGAAGTTATTCTCTTTTCTTGCCAGACTGTTGTTTTTTTAAAAGAAAATAAAATTATATATATATATTAATAAACAGTTTCCAACAAGGGGACAAAACCCTAACTGTTTTTCATCCTCCCATAGAAAGATGGGAAAAGGAAAGGCCCGGGCTGTTAGGGAACGGACGGGGGAAAAACAAAAGAAAAGGCAGAAGCAGGAAAGAGACAGTGCTAAGTCTGGTGAGGACCAGATAGCACAGGCACATGTGGTGCGTTATATTTGCCGAAGGCAGAGGCCTGGAAAATGAGCTTGGGGGGAGATTAGTCTGGATTGACTAATCTCGTGGGTGGGAGGAAAGCAAGCAACAAAAACAATTTTCTCCAATCTGGAAAAGGATCAGAGACCATACGAGTGACAGTGCAGGTAAGTACAGTTACAGTTTTATATTTACAAGAAAATTTTACACTCTTCAAATAACAAATAGCTGTAGATTGAAAGCATAACACTCTGACGATAAGTCCCAATATATTAGCAGGAGAATAATTACATTCTGTTGAGATGGAAAGGACTATTTATTATAGTTCGACTGAACTGAAGTTATTTATATAACTTGAACAAAGGACTGTTTATTATAGTTTGACAGAACTTAAGTTATTTATATAACTTGAATAGAGGACTGTTTATTTATAGTTTGAATGAATCTAAGTTATTAATCAACCTGAACAGAGAGCTGTATGGGAGGCTTCAGGAATCCGTTTAATAACCGAAACCCTCCCTTAAAAGACATACCGCAAATTGAAGGGGATAGTAATTTCCTTATACAAGAGAATGGAAGGTCTCAATAACTTATACCTGTAATGAAATAAAAGAATGATACTAAAACAACTGAGTAAAACAGTGAATAAATAATGGGAGGATTTATAGGTTCTGGGTGAGAACCATTTCCTCATACAGTAATAAAATCCATTAGACATCATATACTATAAAAGAGGCCTTACTTCCTCCTCTGCAATAGTAAAAACATAGTGAAAATATACAACAGCATTGTGAAGTAAAAAGCCATTACCAAAAGACATTCTCATGCATACACCCTTAGGTATAGGGTCAAGATTTATTTGAAATGAAACTGGAAAAAGAAAACTCATATACATTTCAGAGAACATGTCAATGAACCTAGGAGAAATAGCATTTGAAAGATATGTAATTGAAATAGTTAAGTAGCTTCATTCAGAAAAGTTCCGCGAATATGTAAATGGAATTATTCGGGGCAGACCCATAAAAATAATATGACAGTAAAACCAAGAAACGGAAAACACTGTCATTTGTACAAAAGCAATTCCTGAGCGCCGAGCGCATTTGGGAAATAAAGCCCGAGTTAATATAAACATATATATATATATATATATATATATATATAATATATAATATATATATATATATATATATTATATATATTATATATATAATATATATAATACTATATATAATATATATAATATATATATATAAATACCGACAAATTGGAAAAATTATACATCCAAGTACTAGTGAATAGGCAACCAAACCCTCGTTGGAAATCAAGCCGATTATTAAAGAAATTGAAACAACAGTTACATATAATTGTCAACGAAATCTCAAAAACCAACTATCCGCTCAGAGCTGAGCTTAGCATGGAGTAAAAGATATGTATATATAAACACTCATACATCCATTAAAATGTTCTGAAGGGCGCAGCGAGACTGAGTTCAGGAGAACCAGTGGCTCGCCGAGTAAATCCTTAAACAGAACACGAGAGAACCTAACTATCGGAGGCATATCCATTTACAATATAACCATAATAATAAAGACCCGAAAGCCGCTCACAAGGTGTGAGGTCGTCACAGCAACCATGGAGTACTATAAGGACGGAGCCCAGGACAACGAGTTGTGGAGGGCTCCTTAGCCGGAAAGAAAATAATGAATCAAACTTCCATGAGAAACACGCAATAACCACCTGACACGGAAAGAAAGAATTAAAACCTCGCACTCGACTCCTCATTACACTTCTAGATATCCTACAGAAGTGAGGCTCTTACCAGTGAATAATTCCTCCCTGGAATATTGGAGCTGTAGTTCCTTTCCGCCGCGCCGAGGTTATCACACCCTGTTCCACAACCAATGTGAATAACCATTAGTTCAGAGTAGAATCCATAGACTCTGTAAATGATATTAACATACAAACAACGATATGAGTGCGAATTTACGTGATAAAATGAGTGGTAATCAGATAGAATGCATCTGCATAGCCTTCAGAGATAATGAAAACGATTCAACTCTAACATCAAAACAAGGTAAACATCTGAGTAGCAGATGCCGTGGTTTGGATGCCGCATAACAGAGTTCTTCGGAAGCGGCCTCCCTCTGTGAAATGAATAACATAAACCCTAACATGATGCTTGTAAGGTGGGCTTGCGAAAACATCCACTGTCCGATGGCAGGATTCAATCCCCATCGTTAAAGCTACCAAAATCCCGAGGATGGAAAAGTACTTGTCTGCTGTAATTAAGGATATATCTGTTCTCGAGTTTAGCAACCAGATCAAGGATCGATAGAATTAAGGCAGGTCCACCTGTCCATGCCTCATGCAACTAGCAACCATTAGGTAGGATCCGCCATGAGATATGGCAATGTAAATAGCATTGCATACAATTTTATCAAGTGCCAAGTTGGTAAGTCATTAATGTATATATAAAGGTGCCTCGAGTAATGGAGAGAACGATATAAAGAATGGTAACATTTGAAAGTACGCCAAGGGCGATGGGTCAACCCTCGCACCCGGAGTTAAAACTATCTGCAATGAAATAAAAAGATTTTTTTTTTTTGTACTCAGTAATGTATTATTATTGTTGGAAAAAAGGGTTGTGACACCTACAAATGGTGTAGAAACACTAAAAGAAGAGAGAACAAAAGAATGGTAAGGATGAAAAGAAGTGTTCTGACCATGGTAAGTAAAATCTTAGCCATATGGCATGCCTCAATTATATGAAGAAGAGACATTATGAAAAGTAGTGCCCATATAAGAAGAAATGAAGAAATGGAAGGGGAAGCAATATCAGATTTAGCTTGCAATGAGTGCAAAATTTATTCATAGAATCTAGTGGATGAGTGAGCATCCACAATTTAACAAAAAAAAAAAAACATTCTCAATGGTTTCTTTCTTGTGAAACAACACCATGTGTCATGTTGGTTGGTATGTGGAGATGAGAGCAATTTGACAGATGACCTTCAATAGGGAGATGACATGACCTTCAAAATTAAAACTCACTTATGGAGGCTGTGTGATGATAGTAAATTATAAAATGTGATACTTTTGATATATTAAGATGGGAGTCTCTAATTCACAATTAAATTTTTTGTGTTAGACATTAAAGAAAAAAACCAGATATGTCTAATAACAGGTGATACAATACAAATAAGACTACTACCTGACACCATCAATAATCAACTTATTAATTTTCAATTATCCATAAAACATAATTTATATATATTTGCATTCTTTCACTATTTTATATATCAATTACTGTACATTACTCTTGCTCTTACTTGAATTATTAGAAATAATATAAGCTCAAATCATTAAAAAGAATATAAACATCCCAATATGAACCATTTTACACACATGAATTTAATTCCAACATCCTATCTTCAGATTTGGTATATACTTTACTGAAACCAAATAATAAAACATAAACAAAGAAGTCCAAAACACGAGTTCAGAAGACTGTAAATGTTATAAATAGGCTGCAACGCAAACCACTGGTCTACCCGCTTGTTAAGTACATATAATAAGCCTGGGATGAGCTGAATCTGAAAGTCCCTGATGCCTCTAAGAACCCAATGTCTGATTCCAAGGCAGACAATTGGGAATGGAGCACTGGGATTTACATTACGGACCATTTTCAGCACTGGGTTTTAGGAACTGAGAGGTATGGCACGTTTAATTTTCTCTATTAGAGTGTTGTTGTTTCTTGAAAGTTGCTCCTAAAGTGTAGACTAGACATACTTGCATGAGCAATGAAAAGATAGTGGTTTGTTAACTAATTATGATTATCAAATTTAGAGATCCACACTCTACTATAATTAGGAATATCAATGATGAGGAGTTGGTGACCATTACGGAAACCTTTTGCATGAGGAACATGTGCTAGGAAACACTTACTAGTTGTTGAGAAGCTTTAGGATGCATTCATCTAGGAAGAAACAAGGCATGAAAGGGTGCAAAGAAAAATTGATGAAGTTCAAGACTTACAAATGGTGTAGAAACACTAAAAGAAGAGAGAATGGAAGAAGGCTAAGGATGAAAAGAAGTGTTCTTCTCACCATGGTAACTAAAATATTAGCCATATGGCATGCCTCAATTATATGAAGAAGAGACATTATGAAAAGTAGTGCCCATATAAGAAGAAATGAAGAAATGGAAGGGAGAGCAATATCAGATTTAGCTTGCAATGAGTGCAAAATTTATTCATAGAATCTAGTGGATGAGTGAGCATCCACAATTTAACAAAAAAAAAAAAACATTCTCAATGGTTTCTTTCGTGTGAAACAACACCATGTGTCATGTTGGTTGGTATGTGGAGATGAGAGCAATTTGACAGATGACCTTCAATAGGGAGATGACATGACCTTCAAAATTAAAACTCACTTATGGAAGCTGTGTGATGACAATGAATGATAAAACCTGATGCTTTTGATACAGTTAGATGGGAGTCTCTAATTCACAATTAAATTTTTTGTGTTAGAAATTAAAGAAAAAAACCAGATATCTCTAATAACAATTGATACAATACAGATAAGACTACTAACTTTGATACCATCAACGATCAATTTATTAATTTTCAATTATCTATAAAACATAATTTATATATATTTGCATTCTATAATATATCAATTACTGTACATTACTCTTAAACTCAAATCATTAAAAAGAATATAAACATCCCAATATGAACCATTTTACCACAAATGAATTTAATTCCAACATCCTATATTCAGATTTGGTATATACTTTACTGAAACCAAATAATAAAACATAAACAAAGAAGTCCAAAACACGAGTTCAGAAGACTGTAAATGTTATAAATAGGCTGCAACACAAACCACTAGTCTGCCTGCTTTTTATGTACATATAATAAGCCTGGGATGAGCCGAATCTGAAATTCCCTCATGCCTCTAACAACCCAACGTAATAAGCCTGGGATGAGCTGAATCTGAAATTCCCTGATGCCTCTAACAACCCAACGTCTGATTCCAAGGCAGACAATTCAAAATGGAGCACTGGGTTTTACATTACCGTCCATTTTCAGCACTGGGTTTTAGGAACTAAGAGTAACCTTTTGATAAGTTAGGCTTTGGTGAATATAAATGTTTTACCTTACTGTTTATATTCCCACCAAATAATAAAACAGGCTGTTCTGTACATGGCTTTACTTTCATCCCTGACATTTTCTGGCTAGTGTCCACTTTTACAAAACACGAGTGATCCGGAAAGTCGAGTTTCACTTTGTCGCCTATGATCCTTTTAGCCTCTGCATCATACGCCTTGGCGGCCTCCTCTGTCGTATTAAGCGTTCCAAGCCAAACCACAATGCCCTTTCTTGGATCTCGAATCTTCGCAGCCCATTTTCCCTTTGGACGCAGCCTCATACCTCTGTACTTTTTGAAATCCTTCAGAGGAGGAATCGCTTCATTTTCAGCACCTTCAAAACCCAACCAGAGGCAAAATAACATATAAAGAAAACCCTACGAAGCAATAGCAATTTCTTAAAGAATGCCCCCACAGAATGCAAAGCAACTGCCTGATGAAGAAATACTGATTAGTCACAATGAAATACAGGCCAGTAGCATTACTTTCTCGCACTCTATCTTAAACTCTGTCAAATCGAACTGGTCGTCTCTTTTTTCTGGTGATGTTTCATAGTCGATCACTAGTTTTCCATTTTGCAGACCGATGGAAACAACATAACATCCATTCTCGCAGTTTCCGGGCTTCATTTTATCATGTGTTGTTTCCATTGGTCTGCACAATGCAAAACTGGTGATCTCTTGAAAAATTAATTCCAACTTTGCATCGGCAAAGGAGTGGAGCAACGATGAACACTCCAGCGATAAGAGATTGCCGATATCGGATCGGCGAAATGGACCCTAAAGTTTTATTATTACCGATGGGCCGGACCCGACGATGGAATTAATTCCTTGTGATAAATTATCGGGTCCACAAATATTTCGGTATCGAGAAAACCAAGTGGGAGCCTTTTTCATGAGATAAGTTGAGTCCCGATATCCCGGACCCGATGGGTATTCATCATTTTGTTTAAAGTTATTTCGGGTCCGTGAGTGGCTTGTTTTATATTTTTTTTTATGTTATTATGCAAATATTAAAATATATATTTCGGAGGTATCGGGCCATGTGTGATCGGGATTTTGGTATCAGGGGAAACCATCGGTGCACATAAGTTGTGTCATGGGATGAAGTCCCGACCTGATAAGAGTTCCAAAAGCATGTTGGATAATGGATGAAGTAAAAGCCTGGGAAATGATTTTGACGTGAAGTGAAAGTCTTCTTACCGTCGTTTATCTCAGTAAGATAGTAAATGCTATTTACTGTGGTTCGTAAGTTTTTGGTGAAGTTTTAATTCTTCCTGAGCGGGAGTATGGGCATAGAAAATATCAGTAAAATCATTTAATTCTCACTGTCTCCTTTTTTACGGAAGTATGGCGATGTAAGTCCTCTCTCTGGTAGTCATATATTAATGTGATTTTTGGTAAATGTAATGTATTGTAATGAGAGGTGAAATGCACAGCAGTGCACAAGCAATGTTCTGAATATGCATTGTTCTGGAGATGCATTTTGGAGTCATCCAACAGCGTGAGTAAAAATATACATATGTAATTTCTGCACAGTAGTGCGGTGTAATTTTGGTGAATCCCTCTGTGACAGAGGAAGGTTATAATCTGTAATAGCAACTCTTATTAATATATAGAAATCCTTGGTGTGTGTATGCAAAATCTGTTCTCTGTGCTCAGAAATTTTTTATATGCTTCCGTTGTGTTAAAAAGACCCTGTGGTAAAATAGAGCATTGTCTCTGTGTGAAATTTTTTTTATTGTTGTTTTTGGGATTTTCCCAGAAAAATCCCCAACAGTGGTATCAGAGCAGGTTAGGCTCTTTGAAGACATCAAAGAAGCTGTAGCAAGGATTTTTGTTGCAGCAACTTCTCCAGCAAAGTGAAGACTCAGCAAAAGAATCAAGGTATCTCTCAGACCAGGTTATGTGTTACTGCTGAAAGAACAATCAGTATTTTAAATACACAGTCAAGGATTTAAAGGCATAGCTGAGAATGCAAGGAATGGCTAGCACAAGCACTAGTATGGGTTTGTTTAACCCTCAATTCCCACAGTTTAATGGGACAAACTATGACTATTGGGCATACCAGACAAGCCCTGTTTGCCTGTCAAGATTTATGGGAACTTGTTGAAGATGGTTTTGATGAACCAGCAAATGAGACTAAGTTTAACAGATTAACTCAGGGGGAGAAAGACCTATTGAAGAGCAATAGGAAGAAGGATTCAAAAGCCCTTGTATTTTTATATCAAGCCTTAGACAAGAGTGTGTTTCCAAGGATAACAGGAGCTAAGACATCCAAGGAATCATGGCAAGCCCTCAAGACAGCCTATCAAGGCATGGAGAAAGTGAGGACAGCAAAACTACAGTTGCTAAGGAGAGATTTTGAAAATTTGTGGATGAAGGAGTCAGACAATATTGACTCATTCTTCACACATGTAATTGGTCTGGTCACACAAATGAGGACTCATGGAGAAACCATTGAAGATAGGAGGATTGTGGAGAAAATATTGAGGGTCTTACCCTCAAAGTTTGATGCTATTGTCACCACCATTGAAGAGACAAAGGATCTCTCAAACTTTTCAGTTGATGAGCTTCATGCATCACTGATAACACATGAGCAGAGGTTGAGTAGAAACGAAAACTCATCTCTAGAGCAAGCCTTCAAGACCCAGATGTCCTTTGGAAGAGGAAGAGGTCAAGGCAAAGGAAACAAGAGAGGAAGAGGCAGAAGCCAGAACAGAGGTGGAAGGAACAGTCCAGCAAATGCTCAAGGAAGAGGCAGCAATTCAGATCAGAACCAAGGTCAAGGCAGCAGCCAACAAAGAAGACAAAATCATGCTCAAGGACAAAGGTATGAGAAATCCAATGTCCAGTGTTATTATTGTAAAAAATATGGGCATTATGCCAATGAATGTAGGAAGAAACAGCATGATATGAGTAGTAGTTCTAGTGCAAATATCACTAGAGAAAATATCAGCCAAAATAATGTTTTATTAGCTTGTAACATGGCTGAAATGAATAGTGAAGATATATGGTTTCTAGATTCCGGTTGTAGCAACCATATGACAGGAAACTTAGCTTTGTTTTCTACTTTAGATCAAAGTGTGAAGTCACAAGTCACACTTGGAACTGATAGTAAAATCTCTGTTATGGGAAAAGGAGAAATAAAAATATTTACAAAGAAGGGTGAAAGGAGAACCATAGCAGATGTCTACTATGTCCCCGGAATGAGATGTAACCTCTTGAGTGTTGGACAGCTTGTCCATAAGGGGTACAATGTTTTCTTTAAGAATGATGTATGCACCATCATGGATATAGCACCCAGCAAAAGATGCATTGCTGAAGTGAAGATGACAAGGAACAGGATGTTCCCTCTTAGAATAAGAGCAGATTTGAAAAACAAAGAAGTAATTGCAGCAGTTACCCAAGAAGCTTTCCAAAGTGTGCCTAAGGATGAAAATTGGTTGTGGCACTTGAGATTTGGACATCTCAATTTTGGAGGTCTTAATTTGTTGAGCAGAAAAGGGATGGTAAGAGGATTACCACTGATAGAGAAACCGGACAACGTTTGTGAAGGTTGCATATTGGGAAAACAACACAGAGAAAGTTTTCCATCAGGGAAATGCATAAGGGCAAAAGCACCCTTAGAAATTGTCCACTCAGATGTATGTGGACCGATGCAAACCCCATCACTAGCAGGCAACCAATATTTTCTAACTTTCATTGATGATTTTACAAGAAAAACATGGGTTTATTTCTTGAAGAATAAAAGTGAAGTGTTTGAAAAATTTCGAAATTTCAAAGCATTTGTGGAAAACCAAAGCGGGCTGCATATTAAAGTTCTCAGAACTGATAGAGGAGGTGAGTATATCTCCAAAGAATTCCTACGATTTTGTAGAAAAAATGGAATTCACAAGCAATTCACAGCAAGGTACACCCCACAGCAAAATGGAGTTGCTGAAAGAAAGAATAGGACCATCATGGATATGGCGAGAAGCATGTTGAAGGCAAAGCATTTTCCAAATGACTATTGGGCTGAAGCTTTAAATTGTGCAACATATATTCTGAACAGGTGTCCTACAAAAGCTGTGATGAACAAAGTGCCGGAAGAAGCATGGAGTGGGAGAAAGCAAGGAGTCACCCACATGAAAGTTTTTGGATGTGTGGCCTATGCACACATTCCAGATCAGCTAAGGAGGAAGTTGGAAAGAAAAGGGGAGAAATGTCTTTTCATTGGATACAATGAAGAATCCAAAGCTTACAGGTTGTATATCCCATCTACAAGAAGTTTTTTGTGAGCAGAGACGTTCAATTTATTGAGGAGGAAGCTTGGAATGGAAGCATAGAGAAAACAGTGAATGTTAAAAACTGTTTGTCTCATGATGAAGATGATGAAGAGGTCGCTGAAGTGCATCCCCAAACAGCAGTGCCAACACAAGGACAGCAAGGAACACCATTGAGGAGAAATGAAAGTATTTCTCCACGCACACCACAAAGTGGAAATTCAAGTGCATCTTCAAGCACTTGCACACTGAATGAAAGAGGTAAGAAATTTAGAAACTTGAGTGACATATATGATGAAGGAATGAATTCCTTATTTGCCTTGTATTGTCATGTTGATGACCCTATTCATTTCAAAGATGCAATCAAAGATAAGAAATGGATAGAAGCTATGGATGAGGAAATGAATGCCATAGAGAGAAATAAGACATGGGATTTGGTTGAGTTACCAAAAGGTAAAGAAGTCATTGGAGTTAAATGGGTCTATAAGACCAAGTGCAATGTTGAAGGCAAGATAGAAAGACACAAGGCAAGGCTGGTTGTCAAAGGGTACAAGCAGCAGTATGGGAGAGATTATGAGGAGACTTTTGCACCGGTTGCAAGAATGGAAACCGTGAGAGCAATGCTATCCATAGCAGCTCAAAACAAATGGAAAGTCTACCAAATGGACGTGAAGTCAGCATTCCTAAATGGAGTGTTAAAGGAAGAGGTTTATGTTGAACAACCTCTAGGCTATGAGAAGAAAGGTAAAGAGCACAAAGTGTGCAAATTGAAGAAAGCTCTTTATGGGTTGAAGCAAGCGCCAAGAGCATGGTACAACAGAATAGATTCATATCTATTGGATAATGAATTCGACAAGTTTGAAGGAGAACCCACCGTCTACATCAAAGAAAAAGATGGTAAAATTTTAATTATTGTCTTGTATGTTGATGATGTTATTTTCACAGGTAATGATGATCAGCTTATTAAGAATTTTAAATCAGACATGAAAGAAGAATTTGAAATGACTGACATGGGTTTCTTGAGATACTTCTTAGGCATAGAAGTAGATCAAAATGAAAAAGGAATTTTTATCTCACAGGCAAGATATGTAAATCAAGTATTGAGCAGATTTGACATGCAAGAATGCAAGACAGCGATCACTCCCACAGTAATGGAATTAAAACTCAGCAGAGAGGACAACAGCAAGGATTTTGATCCTAGTTTGTACAAGAGTATTGTAGGCAGCCTTATGTTTTTAACAGCAACTAGGCCTGATATTATGTATGCTGTTAGCTTAATTTCCAGATTCATGGAGAGGCCAAAGGAGGCACATTGGCAGGCAGCAAAAAGAATTTTGAGGTATGTCAAAGGTACCAAAATGTTTGGAATTTTATATAATGTCTCAGAACATTCAGATTTGGTTGGGTACACTGATAGCGATTGGGCTGGAAGTGTTGATGATCGGAAGAGCACTTCCGGTTATGTTTTTCACATGGGCTCAGGAGCCATTTCATGGGCTTCTAAGAAGCAGTCCATTGTAGCATTGTCTATAGAAGAGGCTGAATATGTGGCAGCTACAGCAGCAGCATGCCGGGCAGTGTGGATGAGAAGAATGTTGAGAAGCTTAGGCCAAGAGCAGGCAAAAGCGACAGTAATTTTTTGTGACAATAGCTCAGCTATTGCATTGTCAAAGAATTCAGTGTTCCATAAGAGAACGAAACACATTGATACAAGGTTTCACTACATCAGAGAATTGGTGAACAATGGAGAAATTGTCCTAGAACATTGCAGGACTCAGGAACAGGTAGCAAACATTTTGACAAAGCCACTGGATCAGAAAAGCTTTGAATTTTTGAGAAAGTGTTTGGGTATGGTTGAATGCCCAGCAGTTGAAATTAAAGGGGAGTGTTGGAATGTTAATTCCAACTACCGTGCAGGAGCAGCGATGGCATCCAATTTAAAAATCGCGTCGGGAGGTTCCATCAGCACAGGCAGACAGTTCAGCGATTCAGCGATGAGCGAACAGCCGATATCGGATCGGCGAAATAGCAGCTAAAATTTTGTTATTACCGATTGGCCAGACCCGACGATGGAATTAATTCCTTGTGATAAATTATCGGGTCCACAAATATTTCGGTATCGGGAAAACCAAGTGGGCAGTTCTTTTTTCATGGGATGAAGTCCCGACCCGATATCCTGGACCCGATGGGTAATCAACATTTTGCTTCATAATATTTCGGGTCCGTAAGTGGCTCGTTTTATATATATTTTCATGCATATATTAAAATATATATTTCGCAGGTATCGGGCCATGTGTTATCGGGATTTCGGTATCGGGGGAAACCATCGGTGCACATAAGTTGTGTCATGGGATGAAGTCCCGACCCGATAAGAGTTCCAAAAGCATTTTGGATAATGTTGATGTGAAAGCCTGGGAAATGATTTTGACGTGAAGTGAAAGTCTTCTTACCGCTGTTTATCTCAGTAAGACAGTAAATGCTATTTACTGTGGTTGGTAAGTTTTTAATGAAGTTTTAATTTTTTCCTGAGCGGGAGTATGGGCATAGAAAATATCAGTAAAATCATTTAATTCTTACTGTCTTCTTTTTACGGAAGTATGGCGATGTAAGTCCTCTCTCTGTTTGTCATATATCAATGTAATTTTTTTGGTAAATGTATTGTAATGAGGGAAGCACACCAGTGCGAAAACAATGTTCTCAATATGCATTGTTCTGGAAATGCATTTTTGGAGTCACGCAGCAGCGTGAGTAAAAACACATATATGTAATTTCTGCACAGTAGTGCGTGGTAATTTTGGTGAATCCCTCTGTGACAGAGGAAGGTTATAATCTGTAACAGCAGCTCTTATTAATATATAGAAATCCTTGGTGTGTGTACAGAAAAATTGTTCTGTGTACTCATAATTTTTCTTATGCTTCCACTGTGTTAAAAAGACCCTGTGAGAAAATAGAGCATTGTCTCTGTGTGAAATTTTTATTGTTGTTTTTGGGATTTTCCCAGAAAAATCCCCAGCAGGATTCTCTAGCAGAACATGGCTTCACAAATAAGTTATGCTGCCCCCGGTGCTACAACAACTACCCCAACATCGTCGACCTCTACTTCAATCTTGCCGCTGGGAAGGTACTTATTACTCATCATCATATTCATGTACCCTATGTTGTAGCAGATGTAAAATAGTATACCTACATGAGACATACCTGTAACTATGAATATATGTATGGGTTTTATACCTGAAGTTAGGCCATGATTGATTTATTTATATGTAATTTGTGCAAGTGTATATTTGCCCCGCCTGTGCGAGGCTCACAGAAGCGGAGACCGCCGGATGATGACCAAGTTTGGGTCATTTGCTGCTGCTCCTGCAACAATTGGTTTGGGAGATATAACAGTTTCTCCTACTTCAGCTCCATCTCCAGTTTCTTCATAGTTCGGTCATTCAAAACCAGATTCCATAATTTTTCTAGCGCTTGTACTACCGGTGGAAAGTATACAATCAGATTCGTTGTGCGGGACTTATATATGTTATTATTGCAGGATCCATTGTGATTAATTGGAGATTCTTTTCAATATACCCCTTCGATTACCGAAGTTTACTATAAATTTATTTGGAATAAGGGATGTAATTTGCAGTAGTTATTTGTGTCGTTTCATTGTATGCTTCGGCACTCTGAGGGTGTATTATTCATAGCACAAATTTTGGGTATGAAATTTTGCCATTGTAACTCTACTGCCACCTGGCTTGAATGCACCCATGGTTCTGATTGCATTGACGTCCTAGACGGATCGGGCCTTGCCCCTGGTAGTTTGATGGTCTCCATCAACTTACCCTCACGAATAGATCTGGTCCTTGGGCTCGTTAGGCTTAGTTTTATTGTTTCTCAACTCAGCATGGAAATTTGGAAGTGCTATCTTCCTCCGGGTATACCGTGCTTGAACCTCTTGTAACCTGGCCTGCAGTTGAGAATAAAGTTCTTGAGCTCATTCTATGAATGTAACAGCACTAAACTAATCATTACTGGACCTGCTACCTTCCGCTCTTTCATACTTTGTAACACTATATTAAGTGGAGTTTGGGGCAGGAATCCCAAGCAAGGTTTGAAATGGCGATTTGCTGGTTCAGCCATGAATGGCCCAGTTGTAACAATGCTGCAAGTATGGTAGACTTCTGTCGCAAGTTTTGGTTTTGGACAGCCCACCAAGAATTTCCATTGAGAATCTGTAACTGGCTTGGTTAATCCTTTTTCTGATAGTCAGATCAAAGTAATTGGTCATGGAATTAACAATCATTTAATTTATAGATTACTTACTGTTCGATTGATTAATGATCAGGGGGCATAGTATGCGAGAAGCTGCCCGTGGAGGTTTGCGCTTTTTCTGTGTCGTCCTCTGGAGCACGTTGTGTGCTTGAGAAATCCATCTTGAGGGAGGGCAATGTGCAGTATGAATGCCAGGTGAGTTTAGGTCATTTTCCATTAATTAATCTCACATATATAATTCTATGTGAATTACTGTCTTTGCCAACCTTCCAAGTTCTAGTATGTTGCTGTTAGTTAATTGGGTAAATGATGGCGTGCAGACATCGGAGATTATCGCAGAGAATATGAATGAATTGATAGAAACAGATGAGTGCATGAATGCGTGTGGGGTGGAGAGGATGATAGTGGAGATGTCCACAGATTCTATAGCAGAACATGGCTTCACAAATAAGTTATGTTGCCCCCGGTGCTACAACAACTGCCCCAACATCGTCGACCTCTACTTCAATCTTGCCGCTGGGGAAGGTACTTATTACTCATCATCATATTCATGTACCCTATGTTGTAGCAGATGTAAAATAGTATACCTACATGAGACATACCTGTAACTATGAATATATGTATGGGTTTTATACCTGAAGTTAGGCCATGATTGATTTCTTTATATGTAATTTGTGCAGGTGTATATTTGCCCCGCCTGTGCGAGGCTCACAGAAGCGGAGACCGCCGGATGATGACCGAGTTTGGGTCATTTGCTGCTGCTCCTGCAACAATTGGTTTGGGAGATATAACAGTTTCTCCTACTTCAGCTCCATCTCCAGTTTCTTCATAGTTCGGTCATTCAAAACCAGATTCCATAATTTTTCTAGCGCTTGTACTACCGGTGGAGAGTATACAATCAGAGTCGTTGTGCGGGACTTATATATGTTATTATTGCAGGATCCATTGTGATTAATTGGAGATTCGTGCGGGACTTATATATGTTATTATTGCAGGATCCATTGTGATTAATTGGAGATTCTTTTCAATATACCCCTTCGATTACCGAAGTTTACTATAAATTTATTTGGAATAAGGGATGTAATTTGCAGTAGTTATTTGTGTCGTTTCATTGTATGCTTCGGCACTCCGAGGGTGTATTATTCATAGCACAAATTTTGGGTATGAAATTTCGCCATTGTGACTCTACTATCTCTAAATAACTTTGCATTTCCTTCCATTATTTCCACAAACTACTTAATCCAAACTTGTATCCTCCCAAACACAAAACCACCTTTTATTACATAATTCATTGGTTACAAATTTAAATAGGACAAAATAGATTCCTTCTGTGTTGAGGCGACGAAGCACTTATAAGAAATCGACAAACTGGTAGCACAATCCCAGTTTTGGGAATAAATTAGAGCATATCTGAGGGTTGAATAACTATAATTAAGGTCAAGACTTCATAACCCTAGGCCCTAAAAATGCGCAACGGGGTATGTAATGGTCTTCAATGCATTCGTTGGTCATTATTAAACCACCAACTTGTGTAATGACTCACATATAAGGTTGCTTGTGTGCTTGATATATAATATATTGCAGTGTGATCAGTACCCATTTTATCACGTTCTTTAGTGAATTCTTCATCATATTATTGGTAATTATGCGAATAACATGCCATTGAAACCTTCTGTCACTGCCTTATATAATCAAGTATAGCTTATACCATGTGTGCACAGAATTTATACAGCATGGCATTTGGTTCATCATGTATACATGCACTTTTTTTTGGTTTTTCATTTATATATTTCATAACCAGGTTGGCTTCATCTTCCAAAATACTCAGTATGATAGCTTGCTTTTTGGAACTAGTAAGTGTAATCTTGGACAAACTGCCTGTGACGCTATCTAAGACACTGGCTCTGGATTTTCTCCTCCCTTTCACTCCTGGCTGGCTATAATTTCCTTCTCAGTAAAACTTTGAACTCGTTATAATACATAACAAGTGCTTTCTTTTGCTGTTACAAATTCTAGCAATAGCTTTCCCACCACAGGAGGGCATGCTTTGGCATTTTCAAACATGCAAAGGTAATCTTTTGCACATCAGAATGTCCCTGACAACTGAAATAAGCCTCAAGCTACCTTAATATGTTATTCAGTTTTTCTGTATGCATCTGCCCATCAATTTGTTGAAAGGTTCATCTTCACTCTTCCTGGGGCTTTTCTCCCTCCAAGTGATACTATTGTATGGTTTTAATCATCCACTTCCAGGATTGTATAGCACTCTGATATCAAATGCCCTGCTCTGTCACCTGCCAACATAAAGAAATTAACAGGGGACCAAACTGCTAGTCAATATTAAAGTAATACCGAGAAAACAAGGCAGATCGATTTATATACACAGTTCATGCAAAGAAATTAGAAAAACACAGAAGATTAGAAGATCATGTTGTCTCTCCTATGAGTTTTTCTTTATCGTAAAACACAAACACTGGGACTTGGGTCCGTGGTTTAATGGCAAAGTGGGGAATTCACTGGTCACAGGTCTCAAGTTTTATTCTTGCAAGTGACAGTGGCACTCTTGTGTTAGCCAATCACTGGGCCAGTAATGATTCACATCTTGCAAGTTTCACAATAGTGTCATGTTGACAGAAAGAGCACAGAATCTCTATTAATGAGAGTTGAAAACTCGTGGAGTCTTTTAAGTGCTCCCATGTCGAACTCAGCTCAGTACTGGTACAAGTCCAAGTTAACTTGGTTCCCAGTTTGAATTGTGAAGTGTCAGACCTGCAAGTATTTGTGGGTTACTTGCTAGGCAGATGGAAAAAAACGCTGGTCAGATGTTTTGACGATGGTCAGCGGTCTATAAATGATTGGAATTGAATTTGCTATACACATTCATTCTCAATGTTTATCGTGAATGTGTTTGAAGCATTCTTATCTTATCTTCCAAGGGTCTGAAGGTGTCAAGCGGTCTTTAAATATTTGGAATTGAATTTTCTATTCAGATTCATTTTGTTAATAAATATTCGGAGTTAGTTCGCTGCCTTAATCATTTTTATGAATGTGTTTGAATTTTTATCTTCACGCCAGTTTGATAGGGATCGGTTAGTGAGTTGTGTAGTTTGTATTATGTGTGTTCAAAGGTGTGAACTAAGATTTCGGAAGTAACTGGAATCATTTGTGTTAAAAATACATTTTAAATAAAGAAAAAAATCACAATTTTGCTCAAAATTGTCTTATCTAAAATAGTATCATCACATTCTAAGAATGTGTTAAATTTGAGCTCCTCGCAAAATTATCTCGGCGAGTGCACTCATTTCCGGATCCATTTACCAAAGGGATCCAAGTAAAAATCTTGGGTCAGATGTTTTGACGATGTTCATCGTTTTTTTTCCATCTGCCTAGCAAGTAACCCACAAATACTTGCAGGTCTGACACTTCACAATTCAAACTGGGAACCAAGTTAACTTGGACTTGAAGCAGTACTGAGCTGAGTTCGACATGGGAGCACTTAAAAGACTCCACGAGTTTTTAACTCTCATTAATAGAGATTCTGTGCTCTTTCTGTCAACATGACACTATTGTGAAACTTCCAAGATCTGAATCATTGCTGGCCCAATGATTGACTAACACAAGAGTGTCACTTGCAAGAATAAAACTTGAGACCTGTGACCAGTGAATTCCCCACTTTGCCATTAAACCACGGACCCATGTCCCAGTGTTTGTGTTTTACGATAAAGAAAAACTCATAGGAGAGACAACATGATCTTCTGGTTTATGATCCATCCAGGGCATGAAAGCAATCAAAGCCAAATGGGCATTCAGGAGAGACAACATGATCTTCTGGTTTATGATCCATCCAAGGCATCAAAGCAATCAAAGCCAAATGGGCATTCATACCACGTTGGCAGGATAATCATGACAACCATTCAGAAAAAACAATTTTGGGGAAGTTTCTTTGTTTTGCTTTGTTAGTTTAGCTTCTCACTGGGGTTCTCTGAGTTTGATGGAAGGAGAAAGGATAGAGAGAGAAGAAAAGTCACGGGCACAATAGTATACAGACCAGAACAACGCATGTAAATCTTGTTGCCAATACTAGAGTGAAAAACAAATGTACTCATCTGTAACAAAACTCTGTATAGAAATTTCCCAGTGAATAAAGCCATACTCTTCCTTCTCAAAATAGTTTTGAACTTTTGTGTAATAAATCTCACTGGTAATATCTTGCTTCCTATATTTTCTTACTTCCCTGAATGCTAAATGTAAACCGACTGAAATGTCCCTGTTTTGGGTGTCCTCATAGCTCTCTGTTAGTAGCTTTGGTTTCTTTGTTGTAATTTTCATTAGAAGGTATCCAAAGACTCTTTTGATCTACTGTGTTTTCCTAATTTCTCTGGCATTAACTGTGTATATAAATCGATCTGCCCTGTTTTCTGGGTATTACTTTAATACTGACTAGCAGTTTGGTCCCCTGTTAATATCTCTATGTTGGCAGGCGACAGAGCAGGTCATTTGATATCAGAGTTCTATACAATCCTGGAAGTGGATGATTAAAACCATACAATAGTATCACTTGGAGGGAGAAAAGCCCCAAGAAAAGTGAAGACGAACCTTTCAACAAATTGATGGGCAGATGTATATAGAAAAACTGAATAACAGATTAAGGCAGCTTGAGGCTTATTTCATTTGTCAGGGACATTCTGATGTGCAAAATATTACCTTTGCATGTTTGAAAATGTCAAAGCATGCCCTCCTGTGGTGGGAAAGCTATTGCTAGAATTTGTAACAACAAAAGAAAGCACTTGTTATGTATTATAACGAGTTCAAAGTTTTGCTGAGAAGGAAATTATAGCCAGCCAGGCGTGAAAGGGAGGAGAGAATCCAGAACCAGCGTCTTAGATAGCGTCACAGGCAGCTTGTCCAAGATTACACTGGCGAGTTCCAAAAAGCAAGCGATCATACTGAGTATTTTGGAAGATGAAGCCAACGTGGTTATGAAATACATTGGAGAAATACATTGGAGTTATTCACTGTTACATTCGACAAGAGCTGGCCTTGCTCAAGGTTCATAGCCTTGATTGGGCCTGCACATGTCGCTATTCTTTCACAAACTATTATTATTTACAAAATATCCATTTTCAAAATACACATAACTAACTATTGCAATTGTAACTCATTATCTTCCATCCTTACTTTCAACAATGTCCATTCACATGTTCATATCCTTCCCCACTCTATCCAAGTCCCTATTCTTCCCCACTTTATACATGTCCCTATTCTTCCCCACTCTATGCTATTTTTCACCACTCTATGCCTTACGGCGTTTCCTTTGCCACATAAGGTGCAAATGCTAGTATAAAATTATTTTCAAGTCTTTCTAGCAGAATACATTGAGGATGGGCTCTTTTCCAAATCTCACACTTCATCCGGTTGGTTGTGCACTATGGGAGGGGATGAGACATGCTAAAAAATTCTAGCGATCTTAAGGTTGGCGTGGCTTAGGTGCCGTGCTATCCTCTGGGGACTTTGACAGACTAGATACCCCTAAGTTGTGACTTCTCATCCCACAGTGAAGCCAAGAAAATCACAAACAACTTGAAAAACAAAAAAAATATTTATTCTCCCATCAAAAACTCAAAAAGCACAAACCACAGATCTCTAAAGTCCAAAAATATTATTATTTTTATTGTTAATTAATTAGACAAAATAGTTATTAACATATAATTAAAAAATAATATTTAAAAAATAATTCAAATTATTTTCATATCATACATAAGATTATGTATTTGCGGAAGTCTTGAAATCAAATTTTGTCATTTCATTTATTAAAAAAACAAAATTACTCATGTCCAATGAAAATATACTAAAATCCTTTACTTAAATACAAAATTTGTTATATTTATATAAAAATTAATTAAAAATTCCATCAAATTTATTAAAAACAAAAAATGAAAATGACCCAAATGTACAATAAATTTTCCTGTCCAAACCTATATATAAAGTTAAATGTGGGATATACAAGTTCAAAGGCAAATTAGTGATACCTAATAACACTATTTGCAAACAAGTTATAAAGTGTCACGCGATAATACAAGCAATATACTACATATTATTGCATCAAGCCACGAAGAAAAGTTTCATCATATCCCGCGAAATACTACGATGCACCATAAATCTCATATTCTCCACGATCCTCTATAGTGATAGCTTCTCTAACTTTACCCAGAATAAGGCATCGAAAAATAACAATTATTTAGTCAGCTGCCCGCCTTGCAGTAATGAGCAGCCTACATAGTTCTCAAGTCAATAATCAATAAAAATGAGAAGCTAGCACACTCTACCACGGAGCCTTGATTTAGTAGCAGCTTGACCCGTTCAATTCTTCTCACCGGATTGAGCTATAGGTACGACATGCCCGGCCACAAACTGTAATATATTGAATACTAAAATACAACGTGACGATGGTATTTGCTGATAATATGGCACAACATGGGAAGTTCTTAGTTGGGCCTTCAATCTGAACAAGTTATATCATTTGATTTTTTTTTAACTCGGAGGGTTTGAATTTTAACAAGTCTTCTTATTTTCTTTTTAACTTAGAATGGTTAGAATAGGGAGATTTGCATTGAATAGATAGATTTTCATTTGTTATTAAGAAAATTTTGGATGAGTTAGTTAGGCCGTGTCTTTCACCAGAAATGTGACAAAGATGTGACAAAGATTTGCATGGAATAGATATATAGATTTGTATTTGTTCTTAAGGAAATTTGGGATGAATTAGTAAAATTGTGATTATACTCTAGAGCTAAAACATCCTCTCCCCAGTTTCGTTAAACGTGATAAATACATGAAACATTTCAATATATTTAATATATACTCTCGATCCTAAAACATCATGTATCACCAGCCTCGTTAAACGTGACAAATACATGGAACATTTCACTATATACTTAGTATATGTCATAGTAGAAGATAATAATGGGCGTTCAAATTAATGGTAGAAATATAACAGCTTTGGATAAACTCTTCAAACTAATCACACGCTATAATATAAAATAATGTACTAAACCTAAGTCAACCAAAACATACATCTTTAATTTGGATGACGGAGAACAAGAATATGTGAGATGTTTAAAAAAAATGATAGAAACCCCACCTCCACGTTATATCTCTATACAAAGTCGCAGTGTACGCAGGAATGACAGATGGGAGAAGTTGAGAACCGGACAACTCCTAATGATTTGTATTGCCACCATGAGTGTCTATTTAATTTCGATGAAAGAGGAGGGTATAAGAATCTGTGACGTATATTAGAGAAACCACGTTCTATCTTTGGTATAAAGCAATAGTTTTTTAATATATTTGATTTAATATATTTGATACAAACTGGATGTTTTATTTTTTTAATTTTTGTCAACGATAAGACAACCCGACTAACTTTTCGTGAGAAAAACCGTGTAGTAGGTTTTATCTATATAAATATATATATATTGAAGAGAGCTGACATGATTGACGGACACATATTCTGTATATAAATCTATAAATACTTAGCTTCACATACATGATTCTCACGTATTCAGTAACGAACTTGACTCTGTTATCTGTCAACTCAGGATTTCGAGTACTAGTTCTGTGAAGGATCTACCCCCTGCTGTCATCCAAGGTGAGAATTTCCGTGCCAATAGATAATCTTTCAGGCTTTGTCATTGAGGATTTTGGGTTTTATATTTATAACAAAATTAATCATCGAAATAACTTCATTTTCTCGTGTTATGATAATGTCAGTGTATAGGGAGGTGAAATGGCAAAGGCTCTGTGCCGTAAGGCTGCCCTCTTTACCGTATTATTTTGTGCCTTAGCTAGGGCTGCATTAGGTGACAACCTTGCAGTGGGCTATTACAAAAATATTTGTCCAGCGGCGGAACCCATTGTGTTGGGGGTGGTTAAAAGCGCATTCCATAGCTCTCCTGAAATAGCCGCTAAGCTTATACGGTTGCATTTCCACGATTGTTTTGTCAGGGTCGGTATCTGAGTTACTTTTTATAATGTACTACTCTCAGTTATTACAGTGTAAATGAATAATGTTTTTGAAATATGGATTTGGATCTCCTTCACTTTCAGGGATGCGATGGCTCCGTTCTCATCGACTCCATTTCCGGCCAGTTCGTAGCGGAGAAAGACTCTCCGGCTAACAACCCGAGTCTCGGAGGATTCAACGTGATTGACAACGCGAAAACGCTATTAGAGAAGATCTGCCCAAAGGTGGTGTCCTGTGCAGATATAGTCGCATTTGCGGCTAGAGATAGCGCATTTCTGGTATTCGTCTTAAACATCATACACATCACGACTATTAAATTAATTATAGCATACCATGACAACAATGCTCAATGCTTACTAATAATGCATCGGAACTGATTGTAGGCATCGCCCATTCGATATCCCCTCTGGTGGGACGTTCCGGCTGGAAGAAAGGATGGAAATATTTCACTAGCTTCCAATATTCCGGGAAATCTGCCTCCACCTACCTTCAATGTAACCCAGCTAACTCAGATATTTGCAACCAAAGGTCTATCCCAGGACGAGATGGTTACATTGTCAGGTATATTCTGACCCCTGAAAATCATTAACATGTCAACGCCAGTAGATGGTAATAATGGTTGTGTAATAATAGTAGAGTATAATCATGTTTGTGTTGTTTGGGAGAATGCAGGAGCACACACAATTGGTGTTTCTCACTGCACTTCATTCGTGAGTAGGCTCTACAATTTCAACGGCACGAATACCACCGACCCGTCCCTTGATCCCTCGTATGCTCAGAAACTGAAGCAAAATTGTCCCCAAGGCAGCCCCAACAACGCCAACACGACCGTGGTCATGGATCCTGAAACGCCATTCATCCTAGACAACTTGTATTACAACGACGTTATAGCTAAACGTGGTTTGTTTACATCCGATGCAACTCTGCTTACAAATCCAAACACCAAATCCAGTGTCTTGGGAAACTCGGGGTCTTATAACCTGGTCGCGTGGCAGAAAAAGTTTGCTGCTGCAATGATAAAAATGGGAAAGATTAGCGTATTGACTGGCACCCAGGGAGGAGTCCACGCCAACTGTAGAGTTGCCACCAGTTAATCAGATTAGAAAATTTAATTTCGTTTGCCTGAGTTTTGGAATATTATTTCAATTCGATATGCGCTTGCGCTTCTCCACAAATAAATTATATGTACTTCTCTCACCGCGTGTCTGAACTGTTATGTTCTTACAATAAAATAATAAATTATCGTAAGTTTTCTTCTCTAGGTTTTGGCTTACGAAACGAGGTGGCAAATTGAATCCCTGTAGTTGGATATCATATTCATTTACTTCAAAGTTGGATATCATATTCATTTACTTCAAACCACATTGGAAGCTCGTTCAAATTCGATAACTAATATGGTTTAATGAAATCGGAATTTCTGTTGGAGAATTAATCCCAACTACCACGTTAAATATACTGAACTTGCCAAAGTAGATTTTGTCCGGAGGCTTCGGATTTTTGTTTGCATGCTGAAAGACAAATTAAATTAAGTTTTCAGCAGGAATACGAATTTTCCATTCTGTAGGCTATGTCATTAATTGAGAAGGAATGTATATTTAATCTAAGGGTTGGTAAAAACCTATGGGTAAACATTCACTCCACAACTCTTATTTGTATTCGGCATCAAGTGTTTTCTATATAATTGCTCATCTAGTCGCTTAATGTTTTGCTTTGTCATACGTATTAATGACTCAAAATGGTATGTTTTGATAAATATGTAAGTAAAAGTCATTTGCAGTAAAGGATATAAGTAAGTGGAGAAAATCGTGGAGCAAACAGTGTTTCATCGAGAGTTCAACTTGTGGTGAAGTGTAAATCACCCTAAGAAATTCTATTTACTTGGTGAAGGAGTTGCATCCTCCATGTGAATGCATTTCATGCATTAAGAATTATAATACAAAATTTTATTTTGTTGTTCCAAATTTTTACTTTGTTTTACTTCTAGTGTGCCTCAATTATTTGTGTTTTAAACTCCTACCTAGTTGGGATTTGATCTCAGGGGCTGAAGTGTTGAGGGAATGGGATTTGATCTTGGCAATTGAAGTATTGAGGGAAGGGAATGGGATTTGATCTTGGCAACTGAAGTGTTGAGGGAAAGACTCTCGTCTGCACCTAAAAATATTTCATGTGCCTAAGAGTTAAAAGGTTGTTTTGAAGGCAACATCATGCACAAGCTTGACTAATCTTCAGATACCTCAACTTAATGGAAAAAATTATGATTATTGGGTTATAACAATGAAGGCATGGAAAAAATTATGATTATTGGGCTATAACAATAAAGGCTCTATTTTCTTCTCAAGACATTTGGGATTTGTGCCAAATGGTTTTCATGGCTCAGAGTTAAAAGGTTGTTTTGAAAGCATATTTTTGGAACGTATTTAAGAGCAAGGAGAAAGTTTTTTTTACAGTGAAAAATGGCAACATCAAGCACAAGCTTGACTAATCTTCGCATCAAGCACAAACTTGACTAATCTTCAGATACCTCAATTTAATGGGAAAAAATATGATTATTAAGCTATAATAATGAAGGCTTTGTTTTCTTCTCAAGATATTTGGGATTTGATGGAGAATGGTTTTCAAGAACCAGATGCAGCAGCATACAATGCCTTGTCACTAGTAGAAAATGGTTTGATGAGGGCCAACAAGAAGAAGGATTCAAAATCCTTCTTTTATATTTTTCAAGCATTTCACGAAAGTATTTTCCCAAGGATTGCAACAGCAACAAAGTCCAAGCAAGCATGGGCCACCCTCTAGATAGCCTACCAAGGCATGGAAAAAGCTAAGAAAACAAAGCTACAAATGCTAAGAACAGATTTTGAGACAATTTGTATGAAAGAGTATGAGAATGTAGACTCATTTTTTACACATTTAATTGGACTCGTTACTCAATTCAGGTCTCATGGTGAGACACTTGAATAAAGGAAAATAGTTGAGAAAGTTTTGAGAAGTCTGCCAGTATTATTTGGTGTCATTGTTGTCGTCATAGAAGAGACAAAGGACCTCTCATAGTTTTCAGTGGATGAGCTTCATACATCAATGATTTCTCATGAACATAGACTGAATAGAGAAACAAACTCCTCATTGGAGCATGCCTTCAAGATACAGGTTTCATTTGGTCAAGGTAGAGGCAGTGGAAGATCAAATGCTAAAGGAAGAGGAAGAAGCCCACAAAGAGGTTGAAGAGGCAGCCCTTCAAACTCAAGTTGAAGAGGTAGCAATCAAAATCCATGTCAAGGCCCAAGCCAAAATTAAGCACAATGTTAGAGGTGTGATAAATCTCAAGCTCAATGTCATTATTGTAAGAAGTATGGTCATTATGCAAATGAAAGTAGAAAGAAGCAATATGACATAAGTAACAAACCAATTGCAAATTTGACAAAGGAAAACCAGAACCAATATAGCATGTTTTTAGCTTCTAATGTAGCACAAGAAAAACAAAGTGATGTATGGTTTTTAGATGTAGAGTGCAACAACCACATTACAAGGAACATAGAAATGTTTTCCAATCTAGATGACAGTGTGAAATCTGAAGTGAAATTAGGGACTAATAGAAAAGTCTCTATCATGGGCAAAGGAAGAGTCAATCATGCAAAAGGGCTACAATGTTTTTTTCAAAAATGATGAGTGCACAATTTTGGATAAGTCTTCAAGTAGAAAGTGATTGCAAAAGTTCAGATGACAAGAAATAGAATATTTCCCCTAAATATAAAATCATATTTGAAGGAAGAAGGTGCCCAAGCACAAATATCAAGGAATTCGCAAGAGGATGAAAGAAAAGTTGCTGCTGTCACACAAGTAAACTTTCAGGCAGAGGTCAAAGATGAAAATGGGTTATGACATTTGAAATTTGGTCATCTCAACTTTGGAGGCTTGAATTTGCTACATAGGAAAGGCATGGTGAAGGGATTTCCACTCATAGAAAAACCGAACAACCTATGTGAAGGATGCATCTTGGGCAAACAACATAGAGAGACATTTCCAGTAGTAAATTCAATAACGACAAAGCCACCTTTGGATATTGGCTAATCACATTTATGTGGACCAATGTAGACACCATCAATTGGGGGTAGCTATTATTTTTTGACCTTCATAGATGACTAACCAAGGAAGACATGGGTGTACTTCCTAAAATAGAAAAGTAAAGTGTTTGAACTCTTTCGACAATAAAAAGCTCTTGTTCAGAAGTAAAGTGGACACTACATCAAAGTCCTAAGGATTGACAGAGGTGGTCAATACATCTCAAATTATTTCCTACGTTTGTGCAACAAACATGGAATGCACAAGTAATTTACATCAAGGTATACACCTAAGAAAAATGATGTCACAGAAAAAAAAAAAAAAATAGGACCATTACGGAGATGGGAAGGAGCATGTTGAAGGTAAATCATTTGTAAA